>JAPYZF010000821.1:0-14012 GCA_030523045.1 Meteorus cinctellus
GGCGAGCTGGGGCAGCGAGCGTCGCGGGGCGGCCCCGCAGGCACATATCAGAAAAACAAATATTCATGATGATATACGTACAGAAATGTATAGATACAGCCTTTGACTCATACATACATAGTGATATGGTATGTAAAGAGGACATGATGAGATTGAGGATAATCTGTCGATGGGATAATTTAAACTAACACTCATAAAAGCTTACGACGACGTGCGGTTATAGAGAGATAAGGGAGCTTGACGGGTCATTTCTCGACTTTCATGAACTCAGTCGACATCAGGATTGCAACTGTTCTGCACAATGAGGTCTTCAGGTAATGTATAGCCGTCATTTGTAATCAAGGAGAAAAGTATAAACCATTGACAAAATATATTTTTTATATGAATTTTAATGAGGTTTAACACATGGAAAGAATATCAATATTCAATCTTGTGGAAATGGAGTTTGAATTTTTTCGATTTTGCACAGAAAAATACGATGTGAGAATTTTTAATCTTCGAATTTTTCTCTCAATATAGATATGATCTGGATAAATTCACCATCCTCAATTTACCCAAGTGGAAAAATATTGCCTATTATTCTCACAACATTATGTGTAGCAAATGCAAGTAATATTTTCGAATCAGGAAAAAAATATACGTATTCGTACGTAGGCGAATCAAATTCGGGTGTTTTATTACCATCACGCGCAACATCTTTGTGGGGTTTTCAGGGCCAGCTTGTTATCCATGCAAATGATAATATAGTCAAATTACAGGTAAACGCAGAAATTAATAACGGGAAAATAATTGTTAATAAAATTTTTTTGATATGCATATTAAAAGAGAAGAAAAAAAAGAGATTTAATATGAACGGGGATATTTTTTTTTTAGTTGAAAAATTTGGAAACTTTTGTGTGGAATGGCGAGCTCGGTAAGAGATCGAAGGATGTTCAGGTAAAAGAGCAGGCGGAGGAATTATTAAAGCCCTTTCAAGTGATTTATGATGAGGGTCTCGTGACGAATTTTAGTGTTGAGATTGAACCACTCTGGTCGACAAACATCAAACGAAGTATAGCGGGTATTTTGCAATTGGACCTAAGCACATTGGATAAAGAAGTTGCCTTTCATTCGAAAGAAGTATAAATGCCTTCTATTTTTTCATTTATCTCATCATTATACAGATGTATATGTATACATGTACACCATTTACTGTACTGTTGTATACTCATCAATTAATATAAATCTATTTCAGAATACCCACTATGGACATTGTACAATTGAATATGTTGCATCACCCGAATCTAATAATGAGCAATGGATTCAAAAATTCATCGAACCAAATTCGTGTTTTGGTCATCAACATTGGACATGGACTAATGTTCCAAAAATGCAGTGTCCAACTGCTGACGAGGTTTACCATTGTTATGAATGAAAAATTTAATTTATATCTTATCAAAATGTTTATTAACGAATCGTTCAAATTTTGTGTCCCTCTGTTTTTGTTTTCTATTCAGAGCCCCGTTATTAAATCGAGTGAAAGACTTTACAAAGTTAAATTGGATGGAAATTCAAGGAGAATTATGTTCATCAATGCTACTGGTGGAATTTATGTGCAGCCATTTCAAAGTTTGGGCGAAGCACAATTTTTATTCACTCGACAAATTTTTGAACTGATTGATGTTAGTGATACAAATGAGAACGCAATGAGTGATAAATTTGTTGATGTCAGTCTCCAACATAAATTGCCGGAGAATGATTTGTCCCAGGGAAGAGCTGTTTATGAAAAGAAAGATATTTTCAATGAAGTGAGTGAACAATTTATATTGATTGAAGAACTTAACAAATATAGGTATCAATTGAAAATTTGATTGTATGGTAGATAGCAATATTGCTGGATCGATTGAGTCAACGATTGGAAAATCCTGGATTGGATACAGAAATATACAACTTACATAACACAACAATATCAAAGTTATTATATTATCTGGGGAAATTGGATCAATCTGATTTGCAATCGACATACAATAATATCTCCGGGACAAGTTATATTGAAGAAACGATTCGGTATATGCAATCATGCGTCAAAATTTTGATTTAATTTCCTGAAATACTCGATGACTAACTGTGTCAATTATTTATTAATTTAGTAACATGTTTTTGGAAGCAGTACCGCAAATAGGAACAAGAGAATCTGCATTATTCGTCCTAAATCTGATTCAACATCGAAAAGTATCAGATATTACAGCAATGCAATTGCTCACGCAGTTACCGTTTCATATACGAAAACCCGACGTACAACTGTTAGTTAGTTTGCAGTCATTAACAAATTTACCTGAAAAAATATCACCGCAAGTGCGAAATACAGGAATACTTGCATTTGGTACATTGATATACAAAACGTGTTTGGTGTACTGTCCGTACGAAATGTTGGATGATTATGTCAAAATCTATCTAGACAAGTTCACGGAAATTGATATTTATGAGAAAAAAATGGTTTGGTTGGAGGGATTGGCAAATATACAACTAGGTAGAGTTGTTGAATTTTTAGAGCCGATTGCCAGTGGTAACAGTGTTAAATCAAGACATTTGAGAGTATTAGCAGCATGGGCTTCATTACCAACAGCCCCACTGCGGCCGGACGTCGTAAGATTGAATTTATAATGAATTATCAACAATACATTTAGATATTCACCCATCTTAAATATCATTTTTTTAATTGAGTGATTGACAAATTCATTCATGAGAATATGTTCTAGATATATCCAGTCTATTGGCCAATTCTTGTAAATCGAACGGAACACTTGGAGATGAGAATTGCAGCAATGACCCTTTTAATCGTATCCCATCCAACTCCAAATCGGATTATTTCGCTATTTTGGTATATGCAAAGTGAATCAAATTTACACTTGGTCAACTATTTTTATACAACTTTGAAGTCAATGGAGAGGACTCATTTCCCCTGTTACAAACATCTGTATGAAGTTTATTTTAATATATTTTATTTTCTAAATATTTCTTCCAATTCAATACCACTGGTTTATATTCTTATTTATTTTTCATAGCGGTGCTATCGCAGTACAATTTTCTCGAGTTCTCCAGAAACCAAAAACTGAAGAAAACATTATAACTGGCAATTATATATTTGATTATCAAGATACAAGACGAAATTTTGGTGCGATGGTACAAAATATAATCATTGCCAGTCCACGTTCAAATATTCCTGAAGTTGCATATTTGACATTGAATAGTCATGGCAGTGGTACACACTTCAATCAAATATCTGTAGGAATTTTTTTGGTTCATATAATTAGCAATAATTACGAAAGATGTGATCATCCTTTTTTTTTCTCGTTCTAATAATGTAAAAAATTGCTTATATTGGCGCAGTTGTATATAAAAGCAACTGGAGTGATGGATTCACTGTCAGGATTTTTGGAGCATCCTGGGCGTATCAAAGATATTTTGAAGAGTTTCAAATTGGATGAACGATCGGAAGATCCAGTACAAGTTGATATAATTGCTCGAGTTCAACAAAAAGCTGTTTTGTGTCTTCATTTCAATAAGACTAACATTGAACATGCGTTAACATGTGGGTAGTAAAATTCTAAACAAAATATACGATTAATGTACATGGCAAGATCGAGTTTGGAATGTTTTATGCTCTTCTCTATTTTACATTTATTTTTCATCAGATCTACAATCCCTACCCGAAAATGCCTATCATCGATTACAAAATATGGAATTTCATGTAAACCAACAACGAATAAACATTCCACTAACAATGGAATCAATTCAAGTGACTGATCTCGGAACGAATGTAAGACTCGCAGCATCAGCAAATTCATTATTCTCCATTCGTGGAAATTTTACGCATATTTCAGGTGGTCGAAATAATCATGTAATATTGCGGTATGCATCAATTGGTTTTTAATCAAGTTTCAATCTCCAATGATAATGAATGAGGTGTAGATGATTTATCATTTATTATTTTTTGCAGCACAGCTATTCACGGTACAGAAGTGGTTGAAACTTACAATCCATTAAATGATCTTTGGCACACCGCCGAACGTGCACAGTCCATTCATGGTTATCTACCCACAAATGTCACTGTTGGACTCCAAGATCATTTATTTTTATCATATAATACACCGGCTGGTAAATATAAAACCAGAATCATCTGATATATTCGATGATTAGTCAGTTGCATGGGCGATTTTCATATTGTTGCTACTTCCAATTACATCTACTCACTTAATTTTGTACACATGTATAAATAAACACAATTTAATTACAGAACATTTGAGAACTGGCTTTATTGCACATGCGAGGACATCAACAACAATTGGTGGTGTCAATGTACGAGAAAAATTGAATACAATTTGTAATCAATGCCCGACAATGTACACAGTCATGAAGCAGCCTGGTGTGCAATTGAGAGTGAATATTTGCGTTGATTGAAAGAGGAATAGTTTTTCCTTTCAGAATCGATGAGAACAGAAATTTTATTCGTTCCCGTTTTTTTCTCAGGATGCAGTGATTTTCAATTCAAATGTGCCTGAATTGGGCGGACGAGTGGAAGTAAAAGTTTATGATTGTGAAGTGCAAATTGCCCAAAATGAAATACTATCTGATATTTGGACATCCCATCAAAGTAATTATCAGTAAGTATTACAAATTGAATGAATAGTGAATGAATTGATTGTATTCTTTTTATTTCATTCTCCATTTACATATTCGCTACCAATTTCAGAACTTGGTATATGGCGAGAGTACCATTATTAGCGCTACATTTCCTCGATTATTTTACATATATTCCACCGAAAGGTAGTTGCGGAATTGCAATGTTCATCGAACCGTCCAATATTCAACCCTCAGAGGTATATAATAATGATACGATGGCGTATAATTGGCATAACGTGCTCTCTTTTTCTCCTGGTACAAGTGAAAGAATTGTTATTGAATAATTTGTCACAGGTGAAATTTGAATACAGTCGAACTGGCGATAATCATGTATTGTCACTGACGCGAAGCGAATTGGGAACCATGAATATTTTACAACAATGGAATATTGCGGCACTTTACGATTCACCAACGTGGTTATCGGATACATTGAAGGTGAAAGCGAGTAGATATGTGCCAGGTGAACATGTCATCAAGGTAAATTGAAAAAATTCCAGTTTATATCAATAATATTAAATTAAAGTAAAAAATAAAAAAATGATGTACTGAATTGGATATATTTTTTAGGTATGCACAGAAATTGAACGGATTATTCCTTGGACTTATGATTATTTTAGCTTGAAACCCAGTGATCAAGCATCAATTAAATTGCATATGGTTTGGGGATTGGCTGACACAGCCAAGGGAAAATGTTCGGGCTCATCGTTATTTTTGAAAATGGTCGGCCAAGTAAGTGAGGAACAAAAAGCAGAAAGTAAAAGTAATAAGTGGCCGTATTCTGAATGTCGAGCGACATCGAATGGCGAATTATCAGTGCCGTATTCTGAAGCTTGTTATCAAGCATCCAGAGAGTTATCAACATTAAGGAGTTACCAAATATTTGCACGTGCAGAAAATGTAAGTTCGAATATTATTCAAAAGTGCATAATTAGCAAAAGTTTTTGTGATGGAATCCAATTTTTTTCCTCCTGCAGTTACCACAAAAAATGTCGCAAACAATTTGGAGATTGCGTGCACTGTATGATGTCATTGGTGGTAACAGCAGTCATTCTGCAGACGATGATAATTTCATAATTGGCGCAACATTCCCAAAAGATAGTTCGATGGGTGAAATGCAAGTAAATCAGGGTGTCATGCAGATCAAATTCGATTCGCATTTAGTTGATTTGCTTTTGATCCGCACGCGATTACATCAGTATTTGGACAATCCTGTTATTCGCGAATTTTTCAGTACGTTCAAATCTCGTTTATGCTAAATAGCATTTTGTTGAAACATGAATTATTTGTCTTCAATGTTTTATTCACCATTGTAGGTCCATGTGTTTTAACGCCAACAGTTGTAAAATCTACCCATAATGTCACACGTTCAATCAAGAAAGGACAAGAATTTTTAATTATTGGTCATTGCTACGCTGAAAATCCTGGCTTTGCATTGACAGCAACGAGCACGTCTGCTGGGATTGTGTTAGATATTTATGACCACAATGATCACATTAAAATCGTTCCAAACGATAATGGTGGCGCTATTTACAACGGGACTGAACAATTATCATTCACAAGAGATTTTGAATGGAAGTCATTTAATGATAAAGGGTAAGCAATATTCGTGTATTCAAGAGACGTGATTTGTAGTCATAGTCGTCATTAAAATTATTGTAATAACTTTATTCTTCGTAAATTTCAGATTCAGATTGGATAAAGACTCAATTTATATTTTCCTCGGGAATATTTTACCATTTATACAGTTTACGAAAGATCAAATATTGTTGTTTTTTCCCAGTTATATTCAAGAAATTAGTTGCGGTATGTGCACTGCACGTGATTTCAACCGAACTGAGTTATATGAAAAAATATTAGTTGAAAAATGAGGAAAAACAATGCTTGTATTTATCAAAATAGCCCATAAGATTTCAGTAGTTCCTGACAGCAAAAATGAGATACAATTTCATCAATCTCGTTTCAAACTAATTACAATTACACATAAGAAAAAATGATATGTTTGTTTCCAATACCTATAATTAAGATTGTAATTCATTCAACAATATTAATCTGTAGTTAAATATAGTAAATATAATATTCAACAATTTGTCGTATCAATTCATATTAAATTTGATCATTGGCAGTTCAATGAATGCTTGTGATGCATTTATCTACGTGCTGTGCCATTAAGCTTTCTTCAATCATTTTCATGCATATTGGACATAGATGCCTTTCCTCCTCCTCCTCTTCACTCTTGTCATCATCATCATCGACATTCATTGACGGCAGTTCATTTACAATACTCATCTCCGTGATAGTCTTATCACGATAAGTTATCGATACACAATAATCTAAATGCTCGTTTAACGGTATTGACTTACTTATCACAGCATCGCATACTAAACATTTGTATGTGCCTCTCGAATCGTCCTTCTGTTTGCTACTTCCGGGATTGTGAGTCTCGTCATCCAAATTGACAATGCTATCTTTATTGGTATTCAATCTGTTATACTCTGTAGCTATGCATGTTTCAACGTGGACAATGTAATCAGCCACTCTAATATTTTTTGAACAAGTCGGGCATCTAATATTATTACTCTCACTTTTATTATTCGTTGACAACGTCGACATCTGATCAATAATGGCATCTTTTTTTTGTTTGCTATTCTTGTTCTTGCTTTCGCCAGCAACCAAACATCTATTTACATGATCGAAAATTTTGTTTTCAACGAAAAAATCACTACAAACTGGACATTCGTGAAAAATTGCCGATACACTTGGTTCGTTGGTATTGTTGAAATGATTTTGGTCGGTTCTCTCATTAGCCCTTGACAAAGTACTGTTCGTAATATGTTGTTTGAGTAAACATTCATCCACATGAATATTTATTATATTGCCCGCGAAATTTTCATGACAAATCGGACACATATGGAGATTGCCATCGTTTCTCGAACTACTCCCATTTGTTTTATGATTGTTGCCATTTGCGTTAGATAATTTTGTACGTTTTGATGGTGGATTATCATCATGATTTTTAGCTAAACATACATCAATGTGACTGTTGATCAATTCATGTGAGAATTTGATATTACATACAGGACATTGAACCGAATTACTGTCTATCATCTCAGGTTTTTTTGGAACTTGTTTGGCTGGTGATGAAAGGAATTTATCTAATAAATTACTCATTCCAGTTGATTTACCACCGACCACACCTGAGAAGGTTATTTTTTTTGGTGATTTGGACTTTGCGGTAACGTCATTTGATTGTGGTTTTGATGATGGAGTACTAGATCCAGCCATACCAAATCCATAAACATTATTAGTGCCTATTCCAAGTTTGGTAAATCCTCCCGGTGAAGTTTTCGCTTTTCCACTGCAAGGACAAGCATTCAAGTCGCTCTTTAATGATTTTCCAGTATTTGCACCTGTTTCAAGTCTTGCAATTCTTCCAGGTGGTGCTTTTGCCTTATCACTGCATGAACAACCTTTAGAATTGAACTTGGATAATGAATCGGAATGCGACGACGGTGGTTTCATCATAATTGCAGATGAATTTTTCGAATTACTCAAAGTTACATATTGATCCATTGTATTGTTCAGCTCTGGTGGCTTGACAATTTGTTTATTTTTATTTTTAGTTCTTGGTTTATTTTCAGGTTCACGGACTTTGATAAATTCTCCACCGCAATTCTTTTGATGGCTCTCAAACCAATAATCGGATGGTCCAGGTGGACGATTCATGGCACGACGAACCGTACCAAAATATGGTGCACGTTTTTGACATGGTCCATTACATCGCCACCAATGTTGTTGATACAATCTAACTTCATCGTGAAAACTGTGATATATTGTGATATTTGTCCCAGCATCTTTATTAATTCTATTCATATGCTTACAAAATTCTGGCCCGTGACCATCTCTATCACGATTGTTATTCGTGAGAAATAAATAGCCGTGTATCATTTCGTGTAACAGTGTTTCCACTAAATCTTTTCTTGGTCTCAATTTTAATAATGGAGCACTGAGCGCAATAATACATTCACGATTACGAGGATGAAAAGAGCATGTGCCAGCACACGTTGTCATTCGTTGACTCCATCTCACTTGAACAGGTAACAATTTGTTCCAAAAAAACTTTTCATTGAATTGAACGAACATTGAATGAATATTTGGAGTAGGATCGATTGTCTCAAGAGTTTCATCAATTAAAGTTCGTGGTTTATAATTTCCCCCGTCCAACTGGAAACATCAACATTATTTTTCAATGTATATCTGCTAATTCTATTGAAACTATAATAATAATAATAATAATAATAATAATAGATGATATACTCACGTATTCTGGGAATACTGCGTTCTCGGTGATGCCATTGAGATCCTGTTGCAATCCCCATTGTGAAAGCCAATCATATTTTTTGAACATGATGAATGTCAATTTTGTTTATCTTAGTAATAGAGTGAAGAAGAATCACGAATTCGCTCAGGAATATAACAAGTTGAATTGCTTGAGTTCCAAGTGTTACAGCATTTCAGCCTTTCAGGATATATTCAAATTCACGAACGTTTGAACATTTGTATATGTATTTATGTGTGTGTTTCGCGCGTGTGTGTGCAAATTAAAAAAAATATAGCCAACAAAAGCATGTGTATATAAACACAGCACACATTCTTTTACACTGCTCACAAGTCACAAGTGGTGTCGCTACATGTATGTCGTTGATTGGCATACATACACACTTCCATATAAAGATACGACAGCCGATTTAAAAATGCGTCTCAGAGTAGTAACTGCTTCTACCGCTAGAGAAGCCACGCTCCCGGCACATTTTCCAATACTTATATCAACCCATGTCAATGAGGTTCAAAGCGCCAATCATAATTGCTTCTTTCATTTTGTCCAACATAACCTACAATTTCCAACGGGGCATGTTCATTAACTTTCTGCAATTTACAGAGATTTGTGTATAGTACTTATATGCTAAGTAATGGTTGTTGATATAAATATGAAATCATGCCCGAGTCCAAACACGATTGTGGAATTATAATAAATGATAATCATACCGATATCGTTTTAAAAGTTTACAGGTATGTGACTGAGTCAATTGGAGTAAATTGCATGCGAACACTTCTACCCTGATTCCTAAAAAGCATTCATTCATGTATTTTGTTTGTTTTTAGCAATCGCATTTTTTTAATCGTAACTCAATTCCAAAAATTGGGATCTTTGGTAACTGTGAATCGAGGATCAGCTTTGAATCAGTTCGACAGCCACACATATTCAACACAGTAAATTGAATGATTTCATATTTATATATATATATATATATATATATCTGATAGACAAGAATAGTGATAATTTTCCATTTTCTTGTAGAACGATATTCGGTAACGATAGTGAAGAAATCCATGCGGCAGCCCGCTATATAGCTGAAGCTATTAAAATTGACAGACCATTACTATTGTCCATTGCCCTGAAGGATTATGAGTTATTGTCTTTGAAAGCATTAGTTTCTGCAATTAAGAAAGTACGCGAGGATTGATTTTCATTCGTTTCTTTATTTATGTCGTTAATATTCGGACAGTTGGTCGTAGGGCCGCCAGGAAGTGGCAAAACTACATATTGCAATGCAATGTGTAATTTTCTCAATCTTCTCGGGAGAAAAGTTGCGGTGATAAATATTGGTTAGTTATTACAAGTGTCGATTCATCAAAGATCATTTCGATCCATCTATTATTTCAATTGAAATGAAACAAACTGATTATTCATTCAGTTTATTGAATTGAAAATGAATATTTAGATCCTGCAAATGAAAATATGGAGTATAAACCGACAGTGGACATTACTGAGTTGATAAAACATGATGAAGTTATGGAGACATTTGGATTGGGCCCGAATGGAGCGCTAGTATACTGTATGGAATTTTTGGAAACGAATATTGATTGGCTGATTAAGAGAGTTTTTCATTTGAAAGATCATTACATCATCATTGATTGCCCAGGCCAAGTAATTGAACAATAAATCCTGTTATGAATTCTCATTGTTTCTATACTCGCATATTCTGGTCTCATTTTCAGATAGAGCTATATACTCATCATAATTCGGTGGCAAATATTGCCAAAAAAATGACTGAAAATCTCGTAAAATTGTGCAGTGTACACTTAATGGACTCTCATCATTGCAGTGATGCTGGTATATATTCGTGAATTGGAGATTGATTCGTTGTTTCATGTTATTGGAAATTATTGGTAGGAAATTTCATGATAATTTCACTTTCAGGAAAGTATCTTTCGTCTTTGATGGTCTGTACAAGTACAATGTTACAATTAGGATTACCACACGTTAATATAATGACGAAATTGGATTTGATGCAAAAATATAAAGACCGGTTGGATTTCAATATAGATTTCTATACTGAAGTACTTGATTTGAATTATCTTCTTGAAAAATTGGATGAAGATCCGGTTACAGTTAAGTATGTATCACTCGTAAATTCACAAATAACTGTAATATATTTGTGACTTACAAATATTTATCAAGTCAAAATATTTTCAGGTACAAAAAAATGAATGGCGCATTAATTTCTATAGTTGAAGATTACAGTTTAGTGAGCTTTCTGCCATTGGATGTAACAAATCAAGCATTATTACTTGGAATTAAAAATGCAATCGATAAAGCTAATGGCTATATTTTTGGCGGCAATGAACCTCAAAATATTCAAACATTACTCGCATGTGCTTTAGGTGCTGTTAATGAAAAAGAAAAAATGTCTACTATCGATTCGTATCTTTAATAAAAAAAATAATAATAATGTCGATAAAATTTTTACATATATATTTATAATAGAAATACTATTATTTTTCATTTATACTTCTCAATCATTCTGCGATACAAATATTTGTGCCAAATCGTCATAATCATAGACTCTCTTTAGAAACATATCTACCAATTTCAATCCGCAAATGGTCTGCAAATGAAAATTATTGATGAAAATACTATCTAGTTACACAATTTTACCTGATTGCGAATATAATACTTTATACGTACAATAAGTCCACTTTCGAGCGGTATCAACCTCAGTGGAATATCTGTAAATGCCCCTGATTTCAAATTTCCAATACTTATGTCTGAGATTCCACACCAGGCCAATGAGTTATTCGACTCTAATCTCAACGACAAATCCATGTTATGTTCACTATGCGAGAAAATAGAATGAAAATTATAAATCTAATACTTCATTACTAGAGAAATGAGAAATAATGACAAAGTTTTTGTTTTTCACACACATACGATGTATTGATAATGTGGAGCTTGAAATCCATAACTTCTTCGAGGAGTACCTTGACGGGAATATCTTTTGTTGTAACTCGTAAATTTCCATAATCCGGTGCCTGTGATTCCATTAAAATTAAAGAAGACGAAAATAGAAAACTTATTTGCACTGAACTACTCAACAATATACCTTTCTTTGTAGTTGACTAGTTTGCAATCGCCCCCTCTCGCCCATATTGCTTCGCCAGATGATATCTAATTTTCCAATATTCGTTGCGTTGTGCATCATTTTAGGATCCTTTATCAAACTTGGTTGTGGCATGAGGCAATATAGATATTGGCGACTACAATTAGGATCCAATACATTCACATTCCCAAAAATAGAATCGCTATTATTGTTTGTGTTGAGTGTTGATACTTGAAATGACAGATGAAGAAAACCATCAACGAATGTTGATCGTGCAAACCAATGTTGATCCAAGTAAAATAAAACTTTTCTATCAAACCAGGCTTTCACTCTTCTTACCCGTGAATAAATGTGAGGACTCTAATGAAACTTTCTCTAAGCATATTGGTCCTGCAGTTAAATTTTGTATCTGCGCCTCGAGATAAACTTCGTCCGACTGAAACAACAGGCATAAAAAACCAGTCATAAATAATAATAAACCACAGAAATCTACGATTTCAGATAAACTGGGTCAGTTTTTTCTTCATCTTAGTACTGTGAACAAATAAGCATAAGACCTCTGCATTATAAAATTTGGTTTTAACGTCGAGTGGTTTAACAACTTGGAATTTGAAAAATTTTCTAAATGATTGAGACGTGCTACCCAGTGCTGCTGGGGTATAATTAACTTCACATACTAATCTAAAATACAAAGAGAAAAATTATAAATTAGTTGACAAAAAACATAATTTAATACTATATTTTCCATTCCATCTCACATATGCGTTCCTATCTCTTTCACTTCATGGTGGATAACTTCATCAATGGTATTGTCAGGAGGTAATTCATTAATATTCACATTCTTATTTGATAGCAAAATTGTTTGTGTACTGGTTTGCAAGTCTGCCTGGAATCGAAATTAACCACACCAGTAGTGCACTCCAATCTACACACTCACATATGATATGACATAAATTATCTATTTATGTACCTTCACATGAATATGCTTAACAATTTGATTGCTGCCGTTATGTACACATAAGTAACTTGAAAATATTTCGCCCAGATAAATGTTTCTACAATTGATATAATATAATATAATATGATATATATATATATATATATATATATATGTATGTATGTATGTATGTATGTATGGTTTATGTATTCTTTTTGTTTTTGTTCGATCAGTATTTTGCCTAAAATATTCATCCATACCCAAAGCTTTGGGGTAATACCATAAATTGCCCAACTGCAAGACTCTCCATACCTTGTAGTGCAGTACAATCATTTTTCAATTCATTATTTAAAGTATTACCAGGAAGATCTGTTGAATCGCATGTTACAACAAGAGGAGTAGCTAATGTCGGTCGTGTTAATCTCATTACTGTAATCAAAGTTAAATTAAATATTAAAGTCTATATGATGAACCATTATGATGAATATTACATAAATATATTCTAATTTTTGATTACCTTTCAATGCCAAAAGATGTTCACTTTTTGGTTTTGTATCCATTTTTCGAGGTGTTTAACGATTTTATTTGCAGTCCCTGCCTGATGATGGCATGAATGTTACTATTATAATTAGACGTTGAGTAATTTTGCAACAATTATGATCCTGTTCATTATCTATGTATGTAATATTGTAAACCACAGAATACTCTCCCATAGAAGCTCATAAGTCCATTTTTCGCGTACCCTGAAAAGTTTAGTACCTACCCTGAAAATCAGTGGGCGAAACTTGTTCAATGTCGGTATTTAAGGTATCTGCCAGTAGAATCAACAGCAGTGGCATACCGTTAACTCTGTCGAAAATGACTCTATTGACGCATGACGGCAAACCGTTAACTCTATGGATCACAACTCTCTTCCGCATCAGGCCATTTTCACATCTCTATGCATCACGACTCTACTGTTGCATAATTCCGTC
>JAPYZF010000822.1:0-13986 GCA_030523045.1 Meteorus cinctellus
GTGGTTACTCAACTGGATGCTTCATTGTACAATGAATTTGTCTATAAACATTTCATTTCAATATAAACATTTTTTCCATAGTTGCTGGATGATAATATCTCTAGTTCAAAAATTCTATGAAGATTTTCTATAAGGTTCTAACCTCAAGACACATTATCAATCATTTTCGATTTTCGTAGAACCCATTTATAGTGATTCGAATAATGTATGAGTTTCCTCAAGTAGCGCTGTCAAGATTTTTTTTTATTGATTTTCCGATTGTTAGTAACACTGGGAAGTCAAAAACGCATTCTTCGCATGAATAATCGGCATATTTGTTACTGTAAAGCAAAAAATAATAACAAACCTCAAAAAAACTCGACTGCTTTACCTGGGGAAACTCATACACTAATAGAATCACTTTGGTTTTTTTCCTTCAGATGATCGAGTCATGAGTTACACAGCCGTCACCGCAAAAAACGACTTTTTTTTGGACTTCTCGGGAGATTTGCTGCCAACGGCGTAGTTTTCAAGATTTTCCGGTGAAATCTCTTCAAAACATTGTTCAAGTGTTATTCTATGATATTGTAATATTTGCACTTGATATACTTCGCCCGTATTTTATAGAAACGTGATTGAAAAAGTGTCCTTTTTTCCACCATACAGATCATACCCCTCCCATAAGGACTAACTATAGACGTATTTGTCTCATTTCCAATGTGGGTGAAGCTTTCGAAATAATTGTATACAATCGTTTATATGAATTATGTATAAGAAATAATTTAATATCTAAAAATAAATTAGGATTTATGGAGAATAAAGTAACTGAAGCTGCTCTAGTTTTTACCTCAAATGTTGTCTATAATAATATTGATAAAAATCTACCAACAAAAATAGCTTCTCTAGATTGTGCCAAAGTTTTTGACACTGTCAGTCATAAGATTCTATCAGATAAATTACCAAAAAAATTTTCAATGGATAGAAGTCAATGCGTTAAAATAAATAATTGTAAAAGTGAATATTAATCATGAAAAAGTTGAGGTTCTTCAAGGAACTATACTGAGTCCGCTCTTATTCATAATGTGCGTTGATGATGTCCTCAATGTATTACCTAAAAATGCTGTTGTCTCAGATGGTGATGATACAGCGGTATTATGTAATGGTAGAAATTGGAATATCGTTGATCAATGTCTAAATAATTGGTTAATAAAGTTAGATATTTGGTTGAGAGATAACGAGCTATCGTTTAATATTGATAAGTCCACTTTCATTACTTTTGGCGGTTATGTTGATAGTTTACCAATAAATCTGCGACTGTATATTCATGGCAAAGAATTAGAAAGAGTTGATAGCTGTAAATATCTTGGATTATTTTTCGATTGTCATATGAAATGGAATAAATATAAAATGGAACTCATAAAAAAAATCAAATATTTTACTTTTCTGTTTAAAATAAATTAAGTAACTGGGTCAACCTCAAATCACGAAAACAATATATCATGGCATGTTTGAGAGTGTAATAAACTATGGAATTGTTTCGTGGGGAGGGGCTTATGATAATTCATTTAAACCGTTAGTGTGCATGCAAAATAAATTAATCAGTGAAATGCAAATAAGGAAAGAGTTATTGATACCCCTAAAAATAAAAGATATTTTGTTGCTAGTGCTATATTATATTATTATAATGATTATAAGCTATTGTATTCTGAAAGGCGACTTAATACTCGTTGTGGGCAGTTGATTTTACCTAAAGTTAACAAAACTATTGATACCAAAAATGCTTATTCTGTGGCAATTAAATATCATAATAAATTACTGAACAAATTGAAAACATTACATGTTTCAAAGAAGGTTCTAAGGAGAAAAATTCGTAATTGGCTTAGCAATACAAAAATGTAGACAGTTTTTGGTCTTCATCTATGTTTCTGGTACTTTTGTATAATAGTTTTTGTTATGGCACTTGTAATTATGTACGTTACATTACTGATGCTATTTTCATGCATTGATTATTAGATACTTTTTTGTTTAAAAACCAAAGAATATGTAATGAGCACGACCTTCATCATTATGATCAAGAAAAAATTCACGATCGAAGCGAGCATAAGGTATCATACGACAATTTTGACGCGTATACTAAAGTGACAGTTAAAGGAGATTTCAGAATCACAGTGGAAAATGACTACTACACAAAAACGGAACTGATTCTAAACCAATATAAAGTAAGATCATCAGATAACGTCAAACTTTATTGGTATACGTGGGAAGAGGACCACAGCATTTATGGTAGCATAAGACAAGCAGGAAAAATAGAGCTGTATTTCATCGTTCAACCGAACCTTGATATCTTTGCAGATCATTACGTTTACGCAGCATCTTATCATAAAAATGCAAACTGCGCCAGATCAGCATCTCGCATAGACGAAGTTAAAATTGATTTTTGATCAAATTAATATTCAACTTCTATATCATGTACCGTGTGACCAAATTACCATTGAAAAATTTGAAAAAAAAGCATGTAATAAACTATATATTCAAAAACAGCAATAAATGATTAACCTGAATATGCAATTGTATCTTCATCATTAAATAGATAGTTTCATGAAGAATAATTCCAATAGATCAGTTTGGCCGTATGACAATGAGATAGTGGGTTCTACAAAAATCGAAAATGATTGATAATGTGTCTTGAGTTTAAAACCTTATAGTAAATCTTGATATAATTTTTAAACTAGGGATATTTTCATCCAGCTACTATGGAAAAAATGTTTATATTGAAATGAAATGCTTATAGATAAATTTATTGTACGATGAAGAATCCACTTGAGTAACCAGTGTCCATTGATGCTTTCCACAATATCAAAGAACATTGAATTTCATCATCATTCTAACAAATTATCATAGGATTTCGTATGTTTTTGTATGTCTTTGCATCAAGTCGGCCTACTTTAATCTGTTACTACTTGTTTGACTTTAGACACTGTCTGTATTTCGAGAATTCTCCTATGATAATATGAATTCAGTTTGAGGTCACTATGTTATCGACTACTTGTACTGTCGTGGATGAACCTCAATTACATACTAGGCCCTTAAAATCGCATTTTTCGAAAATTTCAACATTTCATGATCGCGTGTGTATGCAAGTTCCCAGAGTCGAAATGCATGTTTGCGATCATCGCCCAATTAGTTGAAGTTTTTCTTCGAACATCCCTCGGCAATACTTCTCTTATAACTTCGTATTTAGTATACTTTTATGCCTTTATAGCATATCGATGATTACATTTCCTGCGTTCCTATCATTCCGCTGTTCCGAAATGTTTTATACCACAAAATATAGTTTCTCCTAATCAGTTTTTGTGATATATAGCTGACTTCACTCCATAAATAGAGCGTTACAGAAGGAAGATTGAGCCAGATGAGAAACTGTCAATGACAAGTCCCGGAGGATGGACTTTGAAAGCCCAGACGTTGAAAAAGAATTTCCGGGGCTCTATGCATCCGAATCAGCACGTAAAAGTAATGAAAGTGATTGTAAGTTATCAATTTAATTACAAATTTATCGTCAAAATCAATTCTACAAATTTAAATTCCTAACCTCAAAATTATTTCATTTCTTACCGTAATAATAAACGCTATGTATCGTTCTAACATTATTCAATTGTTGTTCTACACTTTTTTTAAGTTGACAGGGTGTTTGTTATCATTATGTGATTCGTTTTGAATGAGTGTGATGTGAAGAACGCGTCCGTTCAAATATAATAGTTGTTCAATCAACGATTAGAGGTTATGAAAAGAGAATAATATTTTATTCATTCTGCGATTCGTAATGAAATGAAAATGATATCAGTACGAATTTTTTGATTGACATAGAATTCTTGATGAATAATAAAGGGAGTAGATATATTCACAGAATTTTAACCGTCGCTTATTTCTAGCTTGAGGTAGAATACTTGGGTTGATGAATTTACTCAGATTCTGTGGAATCACAGGTCATTTGTTGGTTATTCCATTCCAGTTTCATCAGATGATTGAATAATAAATTCTTAGTTAATTGTAAAGGTTAGTTTCATGGATAAGGGCGGGTATGCCATTTTTCGAAGTGATGTTTGAGTGTCTCATTGATGAATATATATGACCTGTGATTCAGTAACTCTGATGATGTTATCTGCTTGTAGGATATTCAGACCTAAAGCCAGAGATTGGTTTGTAAATAGTATCACCAAAGAACAATATAATCCCTAGATTCCGAACTAATTTATATAAATTTATATTCTGTAAATTTTCGTACAATGAATGATTGGAGTCTTCTGTTGAAAATCATTTATCTGTTTGAGATAGTTGTAACTATTTCATTTTATCAATGAAAAAATCTCTCACTAAATTCATCCTGTACTTTACATGTTGATTTCATTGGATCCAGAGTTGCTACATTTTTCCTAAGGGTAGCTAAATGATTCTCAATCCTTTAAACAAACATAGTCTCATGAAGAATCCATTTTCTTTCAAACTGACATTAACTCCACAATCTAGTTTCCAGTTTCAGTTTGTAATGAACTTTCATTTTATTTCTAGCAATTGTACCCAAATAATTATAGACGAGACATTAATTTCATTCATTCTATATAATTCTAGTTAGCGATGAAGGTGGACACGATAAACATTCCAAGAAAGAGTTGCTGGGAGGAAAGAAGAAGGATAAAAAGGATAGAAAAGATCGTGGATATGCAACATTAGAAGGAGAAAGTTCACCTGACGAAGATCAGGAAACAAAGTAACTGATGTATACTATTTCTTTCTTCAGATTGTTTGTTCATTGTTTGTCATTGCTGCACGAAAATCATTCTGGAATTCTCGTCACACCTTCAGTGGCTAAATACACAATCTATGATACTTCGTTTGGTGGGCTACTAACTCTATAATTTGTATTGATCCGAGAACAAATTGAATATTATTACATGACCAATTCGAAAAAGGAACGAAAAGCATCACCATCGTTATTATCAAAATTATTGGGCTCATCCCCATGTACAAAAATTGATCTTTTTAAGAAATTTGATGAGTGGATGAATTTGTAATTGTATTTATCATGAATAGACTCATTTCTGTTCTCCAAGGTGTGTTGCATGAATATTTCATCATGTTAATGCGAAAAATTTCTGCAGGAGTCCATCAAAATCGAAGAAAACAAAAGCCTTCAAATTTCCATCGAAAAAACGTGAAAAATCGCGTGAAAAAGATAGTAAAGAGAAGGAAAATGACAAAGACAAAGATAAAAAAAAACGAGATAAGGATGATAAACACAAGGATGATAAAGAGGAAAAAGAAAAACGAAAGGAAAAAGATAAGGACAAGATAAAACATAAATTAAAAGACAGGAAGAAAGGCAAACATACTGAGGATGGACTCGATATCGGCGGTAAATTCACTTTCTTTCATGAATAAAGGATGTAAGGTGACTGCGTTGTATGAAACAGTATAGTTTTTATGAAACATACTGTATCTCTCTGCTGAGTTTTTCTGATCTACAGTGGGTGATGGCAGAATTTTATTTTCCTATCATACACGCTACTGTAAAAAAACCAAATCATATTAT
This sequence comes from Meteorus cinctellus, assembly GCA_030523045.1. Taxonomy (NCBI): domain Eukaryota; kingdom Metazoa; phylum Arthropoda; class Insecta; order Hymenoptera; family Braconidae; genus Meteorus; species Meteorus cinctellus. The sequence continues at coordinate 5,570 of JAPYZF010000822.1, forward strand.
TAGCCATTTGGAATGAGAACAGCTCAGTAGGAGAAAAAATTATACCAGATATTTCTTGAAGATTCATTCGATGAAAACGATTGAACAGATATCATACTTTTATATTCATTCATTGGTTTTCTTCTTATTGTAACAGAGGCCCAACCAATTTTTGGTGTAAGTTTACATCTGGCGGTGGAGCGAAGCCGATGTCATGATGGTATTGAACTGCCTCTCGTTGTACGCAACTGCATTGATTACCTTGAAGAATTCGGAATGACAACTGAAGGTTTATATAAAGTACTTGCTGTGAAATCGAAAGTGCAACATTTAAAAAAACTTTATAATCAACGTGAAACTGTGAATATTAACGAATTCGAGCCTACAGTTGCGACTAGTTTATTGATACTATTTCTCAAGTGAGTCATTGACGTAAATTAACAAATTAATGGGACGATCTTTTCAGTTTTTCTCTTCTCTACTTAACTGAAAAATCCGATTTACTTTAGATTGAAAGAATGAACCAATTGCATTTTATACATTCTAGGGAGTTGCCAGAACCCGTTCTCGAGAGCAGTGAAATGATCTCGAAATTCGAACAAGCAGCATCAGCTAAAGAAGTTGCACAACGGGAAATTCAACTTGCACAGCTTGTCTGCCAGTTGCCAGATTGCAATCGTGTTTTATTAGCATGGGTAACATTACATTTGGATCACGTATCTACACGGGAAAAAACTACCCGAATGAATGCACAATCGATTGCTATGACATTGAGTCCTGTCTTGCAAATGAGTCATCGATTATTATTGGCATTTTTATGTCATTGCAAGGCGCTATTTCCCGAAGTTAAATTAACAAAATATATTCCACCGTTACCGCCATCCGGCAATATTAATTTACCGGATAATATTGAGTGTATTGCTGAAGAGTTAGCGAAACAAGAATCACTTTTATCACAGATACATATGCAAATGAATGACGGATTTGTTACAAAATCTCGCGAAGAACAACTGTGGGAGGTACAAAGAATAATAACACAATTAAAAAGAAAATACAAAACAGTTCAAAAACTCGAGGGACAAATCCAGAAGAGTTTAGATGAAGAAGTTAAATCAAGTGATGAGAATTTAGGAATAGATCAGTCATGTCATCCCCCGTTATCGTCAGTCAAAGTGGAAGATGTACGCGTTTTAACTACTGATGAAGCGAAAGATAAGCTTCAACAGCAACAAGAAATCGTGAAAGAGGTTGAGAGGAAAATTTCGATTCCGAGTAAGGATGCCACTGACGCATCTGAAAATCCAGTTGTGCAACATTTCCAACAAGATGTACCCCTTCATGCTGATGCTGTTATTGTTCAAGACGGCGATGAAGAAGAGGAAATTGAAAGCCCTAGTCCCGACAATTCAATGGAATGGTTGCGTGAAAGTTTAGTACATGAAGAATTGAAGAATATGGAAACGTTGTTGCGTATGCGAATAGCACAAGAAAAGAATGAGATCAAACGATTGATGGAAATGTTCATTGAAGTTGGTCCAGAAAAACCAAAACCAAAAGAACAGCGTGTCCATTCACCAAATGAAGCAGAATTAACTGCAATGATTCAATTAGTGAAGGAAAATCAATTATTAGAGGTATGACTGGATTATTCCATAATCTAAATAAAACTTATCTATTTTTATCAGCTGATATTCATTCATTAGTATTCTTAATATTATATCTTTTTCTCCAAAACTTTTTCAGAAAAAAATGACTACTCTCATCAGAAGTATTATCGAGGAGAAGGATGCGTGCGTAGAATTGAGAGTTCAATTGGCAATTCATCAATTGATGGCGCAAAATAATGTCAACGACATTATCGCCAAAATTTAATTGAAATATAAATGTCATGTATATTTATTATTTTATGGAATATAAGAGAAGAATTCTCTATTGACTATTCTGGATCTGTCCTTATATTAGCAACGGTGAATCTAGTTTCTAAAAAAAAAAACGCCTTTCCATTTATCCAAATTTATCCAATTCAAATATATATATATATATATATATTTATATATATTGTAAATTGTATCAATGACTGAATGTCTATGTTAAATTAAATGTTCATTATCATTCATATCCTGATAGGATCTGAAATAAAGTTTTGTAAAAAGTACACACACACATCGATTTGGTCCTTGTGGTTCCATTTCAATCCTGATTAAATTCTTATGATGTCTGACAGGAATATTATAGTGGCACATGGTTTTTCAATAAAATAATGTGAAGAAGACCCGGTTTTAACGCACTAGGTTGAAGTAGATTAAATATGCAACAAATATATGAATGACTGGCAGTTATCATTAGCGTAGCCTCCATTAGATTTTCTTAATGTAAATGTAATGGGAACTTACGTAAGTAGTGTGAAAAAATGAGTATACAATCCGATATCATTTTGTAAGTGCAAATATATATTTGATATCAACTTGATCCAACATATGAAGTGTGTACATTTACAATAGATCTATAAACCATCATCGTGGCAATATAAATTTGAGTCATTTAATCATCTTTCTATTCTGTGACTGTTTAACGATTTTCATCGTAAATTGTGTGAGCTCTATATGTTTTGTTGTAATTCTGCAATCTGTTGGATGTATTAGATAGGAAATTCTTTTCTTTTTGTCGTTCGTATCAGAACTTGAATGTTCAGAGTGGAAAACGTAGCCTTGAATTATTTTAGGCAAAACAAAATGATTGAATTTTTGCATCAAATCTCCGTTCAATCAATTTCATCGAAAATATTACTGGACAATAATTTGAATTTTTTTTTTGATAATACATCAAAAAATATTGGAATAAAATAGTGAGATTATAAATTTTAGATGAGTTTAAACACTGCGTAAGTGTGAAAAACATGAATAAACAAATTTCTGAAACTGCACAAGTGATAAATGTTGACTTCATAATTAACAATACTAATCACTTGCAAAAATTTGGATTGTCCGTTTGCCAGCCTTCCGCATTAGGTCCGAATTGATACACAAGGCGATCAAATACGGGAAGGAATGTTTTGTTTCTGTAATGATATCTGGGAAATGATAAGAATAAGATTAAAAATTAATTAACCCAACAAAACACAACAAATTCAAAGTCAATGAAATTAAAGAAATCACCTAATCGCACGACTGAGTTTGTCATAAGTCATCGTAGTATTTCCATTTCTTGATCCCCAACGTTTTGCTACTTCAGCACTTCGGACGAATCTGAATTTTGCTTGTGAATAATCTTCCCAGCATATTAAGCTCGGACAAGTCTCTCGATTTTTCAGCAAGTTACTGATGAACTGCCACAACTTCGCTTGACACGGCTCTATCAAAGATCAGTAATTCCAATTACTTTTACTGCCCATTATCCGATTTACATGTATAATGTTCAAGTACTTACGAGAATCCTTTTGCTTTTGAACGGGACCACGAGTCGATCGACGTCTTGTATTTGATAAATCATCACTGTCTTCAGAGTCAGCATCTGATGGGAAATTCGCATTATTTTATGAAATGATTATTCGATAAATCAATACAAGGAAAATGAATTTTTAAAGATATCCTTTCTCAATGCGGGATGAAAATGAAGTTTCAGAGCAACTTCACAAGATTCTCGTTTGTTTCTAATTCCTAAGATTCATATCAAATTATTGAATAAAAACAAACAAAGAATGCAAATATCAATAGTCTAATACTTAATCTGAACATGAAATTATCATAAATATCCATACGAAGATCATGGAAGCCCAGTGACTTATTTTCAAGTTCAAGAAGGAAAAATACTTTTCATTTCTTTTATCTGTTGTAGATAGAAAATCAGATGGCAACTCATTCTTAGGCATATTTAAATATTCATACCTGACATATTTGATGAACTGAATCTCTTCTCCTCATCTTCAGAAGCTGAACTACTTGACTCAAAATGGGGAACTAGTGACAAAAAAAAAGTTTTTCAACTGTACAACAACTAGCATCTAAGATTTATTAATTCAAACACTAACAAAATTTAGAAACTCGTTGAGAATGCAACAAATCATAGAGTTCACCACCATAATCAGAGTCATGTGCGATAAAATTTCTTCGACTTAATAGCAGAAGATTTCTCCCAGGTATTGCAAGACTGTGTTGAATCGATCTGTATGGTTGACCCATATGTGATGCCGCTGACATCAACCAATTAATTGTATCCTCCTGACTCCATTCTTCAATGGGTTTATCCGACCAATTATTTTCATCAGTAGTACCACCTTCATCATCTTGAAATAAATATAAAACATATTTCAATTTATAATATTAAAGCGAAGAAGAAATTAAAAGATAATAATCAATTTTTTTTCAATTTTTATCTCTTCTAATCTCTTGGTCATTTAACTCATTGCACCTTTTTTTTAGTTAAATAATTAAGATATTATGAATAATTTATGTAATGAATTGGAAGTTTTTTCTAGAAATTTGATAGAAAATATCAACATCGATTTCATCCATCAAAATATTCTTTTTAATCCCTATTGAATAACGAAAAAAATAAAATGAACAAACATGAAAAGAACTTAAAGTATTCCACGCTTAAATTAGCAGTCACTCAGTGGTACTTGTTAGATTTATTAGTTGAAGCTCACAAACTTGGCATTGATTTTTTTATTATAATGTGAAGATATAGAAGGAAATAATTGAAATTAAAAATTGCAATCATTATTCTATTATCTAGAATTGTACTAAAGCCATCAACTTACCCAACGTAAATCTCTTCTTTGTAACATCATAAGCTTTTCTATTACCCAAATTTTTCAGATGAACAGAGTCCATATCGAGGATAAAATGACTTTCCTCATTGTGCAAAGGAAAGCTAGATGAAACCATTGGTATAGTCTGCAATCAATGACAGACAAATATTAAAAATAATAAGCAATGAATTACCGTCTCCAAAATATTGTTGATAATACGACCGACTATGCTGATGATCTTTGGCGTGGCGTGAAATAAGAATGAACGACATAATCAGCGAATGAGGATAAAGTATATTGGAGCTTGCCTTGCGATGATTACCGAATGAAATAGGACTGTTTGCTTGATGAGACATCCTTCATCAACAATTTAATACTCTTTATGAATGTTCTTGAAAATTTGAATACATCAAAGGATCAACAAATTGTTTCAGACTCTTCAGAAACTGCACGTCCGTAGAGTACGAAAGTTAAAATCCAGCTGAGAGGATCCACCTAGAACAACATCAGACTCATATTCTGAGAGTACACACACACAGTCAACATGACGTCATTTTAATATCTAACACAATCAATTATCATGCACATATATGCACGCGTTTCACCCAGTGTGCAAATACAAACGAGGAATTCCCCCAGCGAATTAAATTTATCATTAAATTCATGTGAAAAATAGAATCCCTGATGAAATAATTTCACATTCTGTATCAACTCTTGTTATTATAAAAGAGTAACCATCATGAATTACACCTCCAGGATAATCATATGTTGTATTTAATATATTTTTTATTTATCAGAAAATGGTAAATTTATTTTACCGACTGACAATAGATCTAGTGAAGATTGTGTGGATGATAGATTATGTTTATTACTATATATTACAACAGGAAAATCATTAGAGATTGCGTAAGTGTAGCAAGAAATGAGTGACGATAACACGCACATTGTGAAATAACAGGATTATGCAATATTGAACCGGAAAAAATGATACATATATGAAATAAATGAGTGATGTTCTCGGAGAACAGTTCGTCAATATAACTATACAAATTATTATATTATATTTTATACATGAACGCATCTACTCGTTTCGTTCACTGATAGATGACTCACTAAAAAATGAATTCTGCAAGAAAATATTGTTCGTTTTTCATTAATATGACACTCGACTCACTTGAACATAACATACAAAACAGTAAACTAGAATTAATAGTAATTTACAGATACTAAACATCATCAAATCATCAATGAATTTTTATTTTGTTGCACAATAAGGAAAAACTTTTCCAATTAACAAACATCATAGCTAACTTCGATGCATTATGTTCAGTAAATATCAAACAAGTTTTTGTTTCTATGAGAAACCTAATTCGACATAAAAAACTTTTTCCTTGTACTCATTATGAATTTGATATTTCCAATTAAATAGAAATTATGGAGCAGGTCAGTATGAATACAACAGTGTACATCGAACATACTTCCAATATTTTCTCTTACAACCGTTGGTTACACGTCTTTGCATGATATTATGTATATCGAAATACATCACACGCTGCCATTTGCTAGTTCACTCGATCTATTTGCATAATCAGAAATGCAAATGTTATGAGTTTGCTAGTAGTAAACAACAATTTTAAGATTTCCCTGGGTAATTATCATAAAGAAAAGATCATAGCAATCGATGGCTCTTTGAAGTATTGAATCGTATAAGGAGAAATCTCGTACCTTAATTCTTACAAGAGTGAAACGAGAATCTCTTATCAATCATTACTAGAATATTTTTTGTGTAAAGATTATAATCGTAAGAACAGCATCAACTCGTCAATTTTGTCAATATCGTCAGGAAAAAAATTTATTCTGATGAATTATTTACTTATTTGATAAAATATTTGATCGACTTCTGAACAATAATCAAATTTTTTCATTCATATATTTATTTATTTTCTGTTTAATAAATTTATTGACCTGTGAGCTGTTTTATATTCATTCAAGTAATCATTTTAATTATCCATCATTATATTAGTCATTTAATTATAATTGATTAATATATTCCATTAATTTAATTAATTTATTTGTTTGTTTAGTAATCCAGTGAAAAATACACTAAAATAGTGACTTAAGAACCACGAGCCTATTTGAAATATCGAACAAAGAGTGGATAGAAGCTAAAGTTAGCGAAAACAGTCTTTTCTCTGATTGGAGAAGTCAACTAAACAAATTCTTCGTCATTCAACATTCTGGAGTGAACGGAATTCTCATGCACTTCCATTTATTAATTCTTTCGAGTGCCGTAATCAGTGGGCCCTCAAAGTTTAGAAAATAGATAATCGACCAATATGTTGAAGATAATTAACATGACGCCGAGTCTTCTTGTTTGACGTCACATTTAGGATATATGAATTGAGTGTGATACTAATCAACACATCTCAGCAATGTACTCAATCATCAAGTCTGGTTTAGCTACGAAACGAAGAGAATGTTATGGTTCTGCATAGCAGTAAATGCGCCATTATAAATGAGATTCGAAAGATTCATTGTCACCCAGATGGTTTCGATGATCTCATGAATAGAACGATTTTGAATCAATATTTATTAGTTAACTACCTATGGCAATCCTATTTCATGTGAAAAGGAATCGATTGTTTCCATATGACATCTCATTCGTTATTCCTCTGGTGAATCCAAAACTGAATGTGATTTGTTGGACAATTTCATAATGGCAGAAAGAAGATATACACAACGAGAATATATTCATCACATGGTAAATGAAGATTAACCAAGAAATATTCTGATACATTAATACAATTTTACTCTATCATGAGTAAGAGGAAATTCATAGAACTAATATTTTTCTACTATTTTGAAAATGCAAATTCAAAAATATTCAAATTAGTTCAAGTAATATTCGAAGTATGCCATCTTTTAATGTTCCTATTCATGAGGACACCTTTCAGTGATATTATATGGCCTTCATTGTTAGAACACACATTTTATCGTTGGCAAACAGCAGCGGGATGGCGCACAGGTGATTTCTATCTGCCAATATAATAGAATAGCATGTGAAATTGGTTTAAGTAGATTTGGTTATTTCATGCGTCATTTATCGCCCTTATCACCATACCTTCATTGTCATCACACATTTGTAACAATATTTCCTCAGTAGTATTAACTGATATATACATTAACGAATATATATCAAATGTTCGCTTGTTACGAAAACTTGTGGATAGAGAAATTGATATTTTGATTATCCAGTTCGGTCATGATGATTTGGTTTCATGTAGCACTGTGGCAATTATTGATAATAATAATTAATGGTGAGACAATTTCGCAGGGAGATGCGACAACTGACGAATTAGCAAATGATTCAAGTAAGTATTCTACCAATTCTCTTGTACGCCAGACAATAATGAGATGAGAACTTTGTCACAATTATTTTGAGATGGAAATTGTTGCAAGATTTGCAAATAGCCAATTTATATTCGAAATATTTTGAAGATATTTTGCTTTTCTAATTACTGAGGAAATAAACAAATCGTGGTATTTTATATGCTACATAAATATTTTTGTAATTGATTTGTAAACAAACGCAAGCAGTCACAATAACAAAATATAAATTCAAATAAATCGAATGCAATTTGCTTTAGAAGTAGCTGAGATTCTGAAAGAAAATTGTGTGTAGATTTAA
>JAPYZF010000823.1:0-13978 GCA_030523045.1 Meteorus cinctellus
GACGGCAAATATTATTATCAACAAAAATGATATGAACAATTTTTGTCGTACGATGCGCGGTTCGCGAGATATTTGATAAAACGCGTTTTTCAAGATGGCTGAAGCTCGCGCCCCCGCGTCCCGCCAACGTGGATTTACATTCAGGGGACACCCGTGAACATATTCCAGGAAAAAAATCCGTTCCGTAGAATTTTGCAAAAAAAAATTACCCGGCGCCTGGCCTACAAGGTGTGAATGACGACGCTGTTGAGCTGCTCATTCAATCAATTTCAAGCTCAACGTTACGCCAATACCCAAAACCAATCTCCGACTGGGCTATTTTCTGTTCTTTAAAAAATATTAATTTATTCCATCCTCATGAAAGTGAGATTATTTGTTTTTTAACAAAAAAATTCAGTGAAGATGCTCAGTACAGCACCCACAACACTGCTCGATCTGCATGATCACTCATTTGTGATGTCGATATCGATAAAAACCCCTTGATATCGCATCTTCTAAAAGGTGCCTACAATATTAAGCCGGCAAGACCTCGCTACGATCGTATATACAGTTTAGACCCAATTTTGAAAAAATGAGAACTTTTAAGCTCTGTTAGTAAGCTTGACTTTCCTCAATCAACAACTAAATTAGCATTTTTATTAGCTTTGATTACCCCCCATCGTTTGCAAACAATCGCATCAATTAAAAGGTGTAATATAATTGAAAGAAGAGAAAATTATAAAATAGAAATTCCTGATATAATGAAAACCTCTAAGCGAGGTGCATTTCAACCTCTCTTAATCTTTCTTAAATTTAGATGAAAATTCAAAGTTATGTATTATACTACGCTCGAATAACATTTGGAAAAAACATCTACTTTGGTTACAAATTCGGTTAACTTATTTATCACTACCATCAAACCTTACAAAAACGCCTCCAAAGACACAGTTAGTCGATGGATCGCTTCTTTTTTATAAAATTGTGTCGGTCAAGATTACACAACTCATAGTTTGGGACATGATGCTACTTCTTCTTCTTTTGAAAGGCATTGATTTAAACTTGATCAAAAATTTAGTTGGTTGGTCGGATAAGACCCAAATATTTGAAAGATTTTACAACCGACTAGTCATTAACGATAAAAATACTTTTACCCAATCTATTCACATGCATTAATATATATCAATTTCAATTGTATTCATGTTAATCTGTATTTATTTGTTTGTAATTTGAAATTCTGATCTTCTGTTGAGTAAATATAAAAGAAAAAGTTGAGAGAGAATTTTTTCTTTTCTTATTATCATTGAATAAATATGCTTATTGTTGATATGTTCATTGTTACTTTGAGCATTTACCTAGCGATCTGAAGAACGAAGCTCGATCTCAATCATATCATTAGGTTCGTTCGAAAAGATCACTCCCACCCGGAAAAACTAATTAACTCCCGCCTAGTGATATTTTCTATTCTTAAAGAGCGAACATGAACGGTACTACTACCTAGTGATTTTTTCAAACGAAGCTACTGTTATAAGTGAGAGTGAAGTAACGTGCTTCAGTTGTTTTACACATTTGTTACAGATGTTTGGTTCTGATTATTTCAAGTTACCGTCAACATTCTGTATCGATAATTATTCTATTGTTAATATCCATCTTCCATAGATGCTCTCTGTTACTTCATGCATTGCATCAGATGTGCGAGCCATGCAGTCGCAATGGAAAAGCTCCGGTGTCAACGATCAATTCAGTCGCAACTTGAATGCATGCGTTTCATCTAATAGTAAAATTTACCAAAAACAGTAAAAGTTTGCGTTTTCACGCTGCGTATTCGTTAGACGAGTATCACAATGGCGGGTGCATCAGTGCCAGTTGATATGATGTTCCAAAATGATGGATGAATGATGAATGCTCAAGTAGCTCAATGGTGGCGCATTTGAATGGTTGTTCAATTAGCGTTATGATTAGTTTCGATTAGACTTGTGATAGTATTTCCTGTTTCCATTATGCAAATATCCACAGGCCCTTTTGATTGCTAGGTTCGAATTTCGCAGTGCTTGAATTGCTGTAGCTCCATATGATAGCAATTAGGGAAGAGAAACAAGGAGTTCAGGAGGTCCAAGGCATCCAACTGTGAGTGTATATTACTGTATCTACCCGATTTTCCGCTAATATGGATTCGATATACCTTTTATAAATATCTGTTTGCATCCATCAAATGCTGCGTTTCATTATAGATATATAATGCATATCTCACGATTCATTTATCTAGGAGATCATTCAGTTTACGATGATTCAAACTATTTTCGTTCATTCGTCACATAATGCCAACCCGTTCATCAACCGAGGCGCATCTTTTGTGAGTTACATATTTCAAATCTGTTTTTCCTCTTCGATCTTTCTCTGTCCTCCATCAATTTGAAGAAAAAAATGACAAATGATATTTCTCACTATCTCTGCAAAATGGTGACATCCTTCGATTTGAATTTCACAGAACATCTTGCGAATCGGGCACTTTGGTGACGTTCTTCAAAAAGAATGACATCAATTTATATGGATGTTCTTGTTTGACTGTATTAACGGTACGGTGATTACATGAAGATTAGAAAAAAATTCAAGAATTTCAGGTTTATTGACCTTGCTGCGTGGGCGATAATTATCATGATCAATACAGATCTGCGGAGTTTTTCTGGGTGGAGAAAATGTTGAAAAACAGATCAATTCCATTTGACGTTTCTAAATCAACTATTTTTCATATCACCTGATAAAGATATTTTTCATTAGTGATTAAATATGATGTATTTGGGCACACAATAGCTTGAATGTTTTTGTGACTTGTAATTGTCTCAAATACATGGAGAATATATTCGAAACCTCGATGTAGAAAATTATGCAATGAAAGAAATTCGATATTTCGATGTTGAGAAACCGGGAGTTTCTTCCACTTCAGAAGTCCATACGTGTTAGGTAATGTGATTCCAACTGTTTGATCTTGCGGGAATGTAATTTTGGAATAATTCGATTTGGAAATATAATACCGTACGAAAGAAAACTAATCGGAGAAAAGGCTCTTATAGATGCAGCGGCTAATATTGAAGTGGACTGATCTTTAAGACGTCACCTTGAGGGAAAAGCTGTTGGATGACGGAGATTCATTGATTGTGACATGTGTAACGTAAAAGAATGACGTGTTTAGGTTTATTTTTTTTTCTAAGTGATATTTTTCGCATGCTCCTTTTATTTCAATTCTATTATATCTGCTCACACTCCAAATATAATCTCATTGAAATTGTATGAAATGATGCTTCTGTAACTCCCAGCGCATTGATCCCTTCAGTATCAATATCTATTTCAAAATCCCCATTAATTCTAATCAGTATAATCTTTTTTTGTTCTTGATTGAATATTGGCGTTTTCATTTTACTTATCCTTCGCCCATTCCTGACATAATGACGGGAAAAATTGAAGGTGGAAGCAATATTCACATCGAATTATTTCTCATATTTCTACATTAAATCGGGATTGTCTGCCAACTTCAATTTCTCATCCAGGATCACATTTCCATGAGATAAAATCATTTCAGGATCACCGAAACGACCATTCAGCCGTAATTTCATGAAAGCTAACCATATGCCAATAAAATTTGATCTATTTCCGCTCTAAAAAATATCTTGTTTTCTCTCGAAACAAACGAAAAAAAAACAGTCTGCAGGATGTATACATGTGCTGATAACAAAAATCTATTCGACATCACACATTGACAATCTGTATGGACATGTTTGATTGATGAGCTGAAACAAAAGGATCTAACGTGGGCGGGTTGCTAAGATATTTGAAATTCTTCTCATTGAAATAATTTTACTCCTGAAATTTGCATTAAGATAAGTGGAGCGTGAACTGCTGGATCTGTGAGAAAATATCACGGGATTATTCCACCAAAATAACTTGCCTGGTCTAAGATACGGTAAATCTTTATTTTGTGCTTTTCATATATTCATAAATATACTGATTCGATAATTCAAAACTGGGATATTGTTCCGAAGAGACTCGTCACAATGCATATGCGTATATATATATAAAATTGGTACGAAGTATATTTTATAGGACGGAAAATCGATTTCTAGCACACACGGAAGCTATCGGGTACTCTGTGAATCCGATGCAATTTTGAATCTTTCTGTGTCGAGGGTCCAATTCGAAGAAAGGAACGAATTTCAATCCCGGCCAACGTGAAAGTTATGTGCACATTCACCATATATATCCATTGGAACATATAAATCATACAAAGTGTTTGAAAATAATGCTGTGTGTGAACACACAGAAAAATTGAGAGGAATAGAAAGAAAAAAAAAATAATTGAGTGAATGAAAAAAAGATATAGGTAAAAAAATGTCAGTGACGCGAACAAACAATAAGAACAAAAGCTCTGAAGTTCTATTATTCGATCGTGTGCGGCTTTTGCATGTTTAGTCGTATGATGAGCATTTAACATTTATTCAAAGTTATATAAACATATATACTGTATAATTTCCCATGTGTGCATGCATGTGGATCTATGTCGCGATACGATATGCGATTGAATTCGATGCTTCAACGTCGAGTTCGTACAAATCCCAACTGCATTTATGTATATACCAATCGATATGTCTACTCCATTCACATCCACACACACACACATATATGTATATATATATATATATATATATATCGATTGGTAACATGAGAATTTCGCGAACGTCATGAACGTTTCTCGCTCGATTTGCCACTGACTCCTCGTTACTGAATTGCTAAATATATATACATACACACCGCACTGGATGTAGCATTTGTAGCCATATAAATCCCCGTGAAACGGTGGACACACTCCAATATTTCTCTATAGTTTCCACTCGGAAAAAAATATCTCACATATTGCTAGCGTTGCGCAATTTTTTTTTTATCATATTCTATATTTTTATTTTCAAACATGGTTTCAATTTACTTCATATATTTTCCCAAATTCTATTTGTACAAAAACTAAATTCACAGGCACATTACGAGATACAACAATTTATCAATAATAAAATAGAAAAACCTGTGAATATATTGAAACAATATACATTTATCTGCATCTGAATGAATAAAATCAATTTGTAGAGACTCGAAAATTCAATGAATCTATTATCGGGTATGATCCTCTAGAATACGTCACTAAATAATATATTTGTAGAATGGCCTAATTACAGTGATCTCTTCAATGTAACCCCGACGAATTCGTATCTGGTATCCAATTTACGCTACTCGTACTGGTATAGGTGCTTGAATCAACAAGATGTAAATTCATCGCCTATACCCAACATTATATAGAACAATGCACATATATATATATATATATGTATCGTATATATATTTATCCAATATATGGTAGAGGAGCGGAAGGAAGTAATTAGATGCGTTGTTGCGGGGTTTCACCTTTGAACTCTCGGGACCTCTATTGGGGCCATCCTCCACCCACTCTCAATGCTGTTTCAGCCGCCAGGTATTCATATATATGCATGCATATATATTCTATGTATGCACACACACACGCGTTTATTTACTGGCCTCCAGCATCGACTCGTGCACGCACCAACCTGTCGCCAGTACGCGACTATATGACTCTTGTGCTTGTGTGTATGAACACGTAACGTACAAAGGCTTTTCCTCTCTCTAACGTTTCGCCAACAAGTTGAGAGAACAAACAAATCATGATAGTCTCACAGTCGGTGTCTACTGTTGATACTTGTCCACACGATTTCCTCGCCTACACACACACACACCCACACACACCCACCCACACACACACACGCACCCACACCCCCACACATATATGTATATATATATGTATATATGCGATGATATGTATCCACAACAGGAAACATCTGAAACTATTCCACTCCGATATCAATCCAGTGATTATTGCGTTTGTTTTTGGATTTGAGTTTAATTAAATTCGATGAGTATATGCTGTTCAGTAATTGATGCATTTTGTTTGGTTACGTGTACGGACAATCTTTAAATAAAAAAAAAAAGAGTGTTTTTGTTAGAACTGGGGATAGTCATGTGTAAACAACTCCGAGCGTTCAATGAAGTCGCGATTGGATACTGTTCTGTATGGTATGGTACAGAAATCAACGGCGCGGAAATTATATCCTCAATCCATATATTTGAAGGATCATCATTTTCATGAATGTTTTTTCTTATACTTTGGGCCCACCCCGGAAAAATGTCCTCACTTTAAGTTCTCGGCTATTAGTGAAGATTCCTGAGAAGAATTGGGCGAGGTGAATGGAATGTCTTTAATCGGGACGAATCAATTCATCAAGAGATGTGACTATGTTTCGAGTACGTTTTATATGGGAAACGATGTAGTACTCGAACACGTATTGAATTTGACTACAAAACTGTAGATAAGAGATCACGCGTTTGTAGCATACTCAGGTTCGTATAGTACAGTGACAATATCGCGGATCCAATATCTGATGAAATCGACTCAAATTTGGTTAGTCTTGACAGAAACAATGTCTGGATTTCCAATCCAATTTGAGATATTACACAAAGTATCTGTAATCTCGAAATGTCTACACAATAATCATTCGGTGAGTTTATTTTGAACAAACATATTCTATCATAATTATCGGAGGAGAACGAATTGTTTGTCTGGCAGGACATTTGTATGCAATGTTGGGGTATAGATGAGAAGAAAAAACTATGGGTGGGCTCCATTTCCAAGTTTGCCGATATGTACCATTTACCATTGTTGTTCATGATTATTCACATCAACTGATGTATACATTCAGGTGAATGAAAATGGGATACAATGTCGCATTTTACCAAGTAACAGATGTCGATTTTAGTGTTGATTATTGTAATAATCTGTAGTCTCATGGATTCATTTCAATACAGAGTATGTATCGCAAATACATGTACGTTGTCTTTTATTAGAGTTGACTGACATTTGTGATTCAGTATTTCACTGAGTATCCTGATGAAAGATGCGGAATTACAATGTATGCACATTAATGTATACCGAAAAATTGATCCAATGAGACTATTGTGAAATAATGCGAATTATAGCGGTCCATCGGGTCGTTATATACGTGTGAGCAACGAAAGCCGATGCACGAATGGTTGGATGGGTATAGTAACCTCACAGCGCGAAATCACCGGGTACTGGTTAAATTATTGTCGACAGAACGTGGGGGAGATTCGTGCATGTAATATATAATCCTATATAGGGAAGATAAAGGGAGAAACGGGCTCGAAATTTTCATAGCGACGAGAATAATCGGTAGCGATGAGGAAGTGCATGTGAGATAAATCTCCCGGCGGAAAATAATTATAACGATGTATATAGACATGTAGGAAAAGGAAAGAGAGAGCGAAAGTTAAGTAGAGATGGTGAAAATAAGCATATGAAGAGCTCATACATGTACGACTGTTAATGTTATTTTATATCTGAAATATATGGCACAAACGGATTCATAGAACTTTATTATATACTATGTTATTATGGGTCATACATTATGTGTGTAGAACAAGATTGCGTTGTGTGTGCGCGGGTGCGGAGTTCGAACGTGTTTCTCGTTAAGTGAAGCAATTATCCAAGCTATCTATTACACTTCTGCGCGTCAGCAACTATATACTGCCATGAAGTTTTAGTTTTGAAGAGTCCATTAATGGCGCCATTGGCCTGTCCTACCAGTTCTACATCATTTTTCCTTTTTTAGCCACGTGTTTTGTGAGTATATATGAAACATTATGCTTCACAGACATTTCGTAGGACGTTCAAATGGGTCCCCCATTGATTTTGAGTCAATCGCGGTTCGCTTGATGGCTCCGGACAAAACTCCGGAGAATTTCACGGAATCTTTGATTTTGTTTTTCAATTGAAGGATAAAATTCGTTTGGAAATTTTCCGTTTGAAACTTGTTTCTATTACAGTATTTTCATATCATGAATACACACGTGATGAAACTTCTAGAGAAATCGAATGTAATGTTTCTCTAGAAAGTTCGTGGGGAGATCATGTTCCATTTATTATACATTGTTGAGGAGATCATGGTCCTATACATTGTTGAAGATCCAACGATGGATTCCGTATCTTCATTCCGTATTCATCTGAATACTTGATAATAATCTTGGTTATCACCATCAGATCACAAGTGTAAGTTTGTCACATAATCATTTTCATCAATCTTTATTGATTTTATTGAGAAAAAAAATTGATAGCCCATTTCAATGGATATCATTTCGCGGATTAAATATTGATTCGGTAACAATTCAATTGGACGAAAACATATACATTTCATGAACTCATTTTTGGTGATATATGGAATGACTTTTGCGTTATAATATGAATGGTTTAGTGTTTACATGTTTCGGTACAGAACATTATCGTGCTAATGTTGCACTCACAGGCGTGACATATAATGGGCTTGCGAGTATATGGATCCATACATAGTTATATATATATATATATATAGAATATGTATGGATAGAGTGGGAGAGAATGAGGAAGGGTGAGAGTGAACTGGCATCAATAAATGTGTGAATAATTTGTGATCGGTAGGGTCATTATTGGTTGGCTGGGCGGTGCTTGTGGTTATCGGAGCTAGTGGACAGACGAGCTAAAATATCCTCGATGTTCTCACGCGACTACATGAATTAATTAGAACCCAATACACACATATATACATACATACCCAATATACGCATATATATATTCGTGCACACATATATACATTTATATGTATGTACATGAACCAATATAGTTTCAATGGATACTTTATATGCAGATGTTGATATGGGCTCTTATAGCTACGTCGGTGAGTCTATTTGCACTAGTTTTGATGCCAAAAGTATTTTTAATCAGCAATGGAGTTGTTTGCTGACAACTTCGGTGGTGTACAATAAATTTTCCTATGAATCGAGAACAAGTGATCCAGGAATAATTGTCATTACATTTTCAAGAGACTATGCTTTCTTTATAACTACGCTACAAAACATGCATTGGTCAATTTTTATTGTATTATGATGTACGTATAATTGTTAATTATTTCATAATCAAATGGTGCATTTATTTGATTGCAAATGAATACTTCATATTATATGCCCGGAAAAGATTGATACAATACCATTTGATAGAACGTTATTCATCTCAATTAGTAATCATAGAATTCAATTATTTTGACGCTGATAATTATTCTTTCAAATTCTCGTGATCGAAAGGTTTTAACAATACCTTATTTGGAACAACACATTGTGAATACACTCAATGAAAATATGGCCTGAATATCCGGATGATATTTGGTAAATGTCATAGGTTATTATCGGTTAATTTCCTCTCACAAACGCTCATTTTCATATGGATACATTAATTGTTGATACAATTCATGAGTTCCATTATTTAGTTTTTGTATCTTAAAGTCTAATATCCCTCTGAATCCGTTGCATGAAATATTTATTCATTGTTGAATCATTAATATTCATTGGTGGGCTGACTCGCTTATTAAATGGATATATTCTCATCTTTTGTATGGATGTCAAATTTTATCTTCTGATAAAAAAAACTTTTATCATATTGACTGCTCTTATAGTGATCAATAGGTAGTGAAATTTGAACTCGCGAGGATTAACCGCTTCAGCCTATTCAAGTTTAACTCGAGGATATTTTGTCTGCGAAATAACATTTGCTTTTTTCACATGACATGAATTGATTTTTACTGTGCATTGCGAGTTTCGTGAATATTTGATCTTCTATACAATGGTAATGTTTCAAATATCATATCTATAATGTCAATAAGAGTTCGAGTATTGCTCTTGTAAATCTACTGTAACTATTTTTAACCAAACACAAAATGATTCAGTGAATTTGAAAAGTGACTTTTCATCACAAAGTCAAATATGGACTTTAATGTGTATTTTTGGTAGAGAAGACACCGAGCATCTGATTTTAATACCTGAAAATTTAAATGTAATAGCGGGTTTCTTTAGTCTGTCTCATAAAAACTTTACATGGTTCAAGATAAATTTGTCCGAGATTCGACGTGAAATCGAATTTCTCGGTTCCAATTTAAGCTCTGTATATAAATATACATCAGCATCTGTTATGTTGTAATTCCATGTTTTTTTTTATTAAAATAGCAGGAAATGCATGAATGATGAAAGTCTGATTGGTGAAAACTAAGATCATAATCCGTAGAATAAACATTACTGCAAAATTCCACTTGAATCACTGGGGTATATGGTTTCATACAGAAAAGTTGAATTGTCAAGAGTTCTATAATGACGTTTTGGGAATGTATTCCGAATGACACATACGAAATCCCAGATAAAACAATGAAGCTAAATCTGTCTATACCGTGATGAATCCGGGTACGTGACAGTAGTTTTTGGGCTTCTGCCTTCATCCGCAATATTTTAATGCGTTAGATTTTTTGCTTGTACAACCACAGTTGCCATTTTTAAGATTTCAATACGCCTTTTTACCAGGCGGCCATGATATTTGCACCTAACCCACAGAGCTTTTGATGAAAAATGTCAAAGGGAATTTATTTCACATTTGATTGCTGTCACTGGAGTGAAATTGCGAATCAAAAAGTTGTTGGAATTTTTAATTTTTATCAGGAAATGTCAAGTAGGATCAAAATCTCTGTACACCGACAAAACTTTGATACATATCAAAAGTGTATAAAATCTCTTGGAGATCGGTTCAGTGGTCTGTACAAAATTCTGTTCACTCACCGAGTTTTGAAGACAAAAAATCCTCGAGCAAACCGTTGCTATACTTTTATTCCATCATATCTCTTTATCAGTTAATAATGGCATCCACCCCGACAGGATATTTCAAGATGAATGAACAGAAGCGGTAACAATGGCAGTGTAAATAATGCACTAGGATTTTCGCTCTCAAACGCAAGATTAAATTGAAAAACAGGAATTTATGACTGTAAAGAGAGATGGGTAAGGATAGCTGTTGCCGCTTCTTACAGGATTCATAGAGTATGTGAAACAATTTTGCTTACACAAACTAAATTCGCGAGCGCTGTATGCGTCAATAGATATAAATTATGACTTCAGAAGATTTTTTTATTTTTTAGAATTGTTGATTGTGTGACCTTCCAATTAATATCACTCTGATAGTCAGAGTAAAATTGTCATATCCGTAGATGAGCTCATCGAATTAAGATTTTATTAAGAACTTTAAGAAAAAAAATATGTCACTCGAAATATGAGACTTCAATTGAATTCATCTGGAGTGAGTTTTCCTATTTTACGATGTGACGAGAAGTTTCGCTCATTCGCATCGAAACGCCCCAACTTCATTCTTCACATATGATTCAGAATCATTTTCTGATTATAGATAATGTTTAAAAGATTACGTTAACTATGTTTGATCTGTATAATGACTCGGCGGAAATCGAAGTGGTTGGTGGAGTAGTGGTTTTGTTGAATGAAAGCTGGAAGTTAACTCTATATTCTGGCACGCGACTCGAAAAAAGGAGGTGTTGGAAATGCGTTGGCGCAGGTCCACCGCATAAGATGTAGCATTTGGTAGGCACGTCAGGTCTCTCCAACTAGTTACAGGGGCAGTGTATATAGTGAATGCAAGAGAGAAGAAGGACGTGGGCAGAAAAGTGAGATGGGTATATACTTTATACCCTTGTGTTATATTGCTATGGAGAAGCAGAAGTGTTTATAAGTTTCTGGGACATCTATAGTTAGCTTCTCGTGTAGCATGCTCGCATACAATCAAATATACATTGTCTTCAAATTATCATTCACGTTATTGTGAGCTTTGTAAACTATTTCACGAATTTACCATATTTCAGATGGCATTCCAAGAATAAGCATGAAAACAGAATTAATCAGTGCAATTCACATTAATTTAATAATAATTTAGCAATATCAATATGGACATGGAGTCCAGAGCATATTAGCACAGTAAAATGAGTGATATTTCTTTTTTTAAATTCCCTTGAAAACACACGGCACAAATACGAATAAACAATAAA
The DNA here is from genome assembly GCA_030523045.1 of Meteorus cinctellus. Lineage (NCBI taxonomy): Eukaryota > Metazoa > Arthropoda > Insecta > Hymenoptera > Braconidae > Meteorus > Meteorus cinctellus. Next base: position 12,006 of record JAPYZF010000823.1, read on the forward strand.
AATAAGAGTGCTGTGCTGCACTTTTACAAATTGTTTCATTCTTCTTCTATAAATTCACTTTGTTTCATTGAGTAACTTGAACTTCAGTTTCCAGGAGAGTATGTTAAATTCAATTCATCCTTAATTTTCGTAAGAACTGATCGCGGTAAAATATGAATGAAGAAGTAACTTATGATAATATCACGAATTGCTTATTGACATTTTCTTAGATAAAGTCTCCCATGTCACTTATATCTGTTGTCACGTATTGAACATGTTTACTGTATATTAGGGTAAATGAACTTTGGGTGTCGAGAATATATGAAAATTCGATACCATTACAGTTGGTATTTCGTTTACAAACATTGTTTTCAAGTTGTATGCATGATGTATTTAAGTATGCAGAAATCATGAAATTTCATAATCAAGTTGGCGACACTAACGCCAAGAAGACATAGAGTATTCATCCATTCCATTTAACTGAAACAAATTTTGTTAGAGAATAATACACAAAGATGAAACGAGATACGGATCGGAGAAGGGAAAGTTTTCAACTGAATTAATTGCAGTTGAGGGAAAATTTTGTTTTGGTAAAATTATCGAGTCTTGTTCAAGTGAAGTTTGTGCATATTCTTGCAGGATTCATTTAATAGAGCTACGTAAATTGTTCCTCAAGATAAAGAATCATACTTGCATGAACAGAGAGTAAGAAAAAATGATAAAAAATAATCTCAACTTTGTATGGCTTTTATTTATTTTTCAATTTTCATATCATTACAGAGCCGAAGTTGGGGCGTTTCAATGTGGCGTGAGATTTCTCACCTGCTAATGCTTACATCAAAACATTTTTGAATTCATATATTTTAATATAGAAAAAAACGTTGAATTTGTTGTTTCTGTAGCGCAAGTTTCCGAAAAGAGAATTTATAAGGAAAATGTTGTACCATAGTTCGAAACCTATTCGTGGTTCAAATGCAAATAGCGTTAAAGTATTTATCAAAAGTTTGTGTACATCACTTTGTCGCGATGAAGATACCACGACAGGATAGGTACAGGCTCATAATACTTTACAATACTTGTTATGAATTATGCTATATTGTTCAGACACAAATGAACAATTTTTTCAAACTTGGAATTTTTTTTGAATCGACAAAATGAAAGGGTAATCTGAACATGTAGCTAAAACGAAAACATATAAGCAACAAACAAGTGCTTAGGTCCTTGTTTGCTGATGAATTCGGTTTTCTTGGTTATTTCGATTGAACAAACGGATAATTAATTTATTATAAAGAAACACAAAGTTATTATTTTGTACAAGAAGATTCCTGATTTTCACGGAATACGAACCAGGAGAAATGAACAATATTAAATGGAATTATATAATACAAAAGGAAAGAAAGTTAATAACTGAAACAATAATGATTTTAACAAAAAATAATGAATATCGATTCATCTATCGATTTACGCTCATACACTCATACGTATCGTTGCGCTTGGTTATCAACCGTACTGCGCACTTACCCCGACAATGGAAAAGGCGCGTGGTATTTCACGAGATATCTTCCGGAAATCTTATCACATTCATTCACCGCAGTTTTCACGTATAGCCAATTCAAACATATAATAATTGTTACATGGAATTTCTGACTCACGTGGGATGGACGGGTATACAATCAGGAAAATATTCTGTTCTTCTACTCGACACTTGCTGCTTTTTGATCTTATATTCGGATTCCCGAAATCCACGAGACTTTTGCAATGAATATTTACAATATCCGTATAGTCCAGTCAATTGGTCGTAAAAAAGGGCGAAATATGCAAAATTATAAGTAATTTTCTGGCTAGTGCCATTCGTTAAAGGGTTATATTTTGAGCATAATTTCCAATTTGAGAAATCCCCCGACACCAGGAAGCGCCACTATCGATAGAAACGCGTTTAATTCGATATCTCAGGAACGGCTCATGTTACGTAAAAAATTGTTGAGACCTTTTAT
>JAPYZF010000824.1:0-17446 GCA_030523045.1 Meteorus cinctellus
CCAACCCCACACGCGAGCGAGCGTAGCGAGCGAGCAAGCACAACCCCACATGCGAGCGAGCGTAGCGAGCGAGCAAGCACAACCCCACTTGTTTTTTCTTTATTCTAACCACGGTGAAGGCTGTAACCACTGCAGCAGTGGAGGACCTTTATTTTAGTGACTTGGGAGGTGGTGAATAACTCGCTCAAAATTAAATTTTTTCATCTGAAAATTTCACTATATATTTATCATTTACGCACAAATATGTTCTCCAAATTTTGAAACATTCGATGCAGTAGTTTTCTTTAAAAAAATTTCCAGAAATCACCATCTTTTTAGGCAATTACATCAGGTGTTCCAAAAAAGTGAAAAATTGAAATTTTGAAAAATCCTCCCAGCGTTACTTGGAGAAAACTATTATTTAACGCATGAACTTTGATTTTTTGATTTCAGATGATCCAGCACCAAGTTATGAGGGGCACCGCAATTCTACTTTTTTTCCGAGACACGTCCGAATGATTGCTGCCATCGCCGTATTTTTTAATATTTCTTCGTGAAAATTTTACACAATATTCTTCGAATGTCATACTTTAATGTACTATTTGTTTAAATAGAGAGATTTTAATTATGTCGTCAAGAATAAATTCACAGAAACATGCCTTTTTTGTACGAACAAGCCTTACCCTCCCCTTAAAGACCTTGAAAAATACACGCAGTTTTTGCACCTAGCGCCTTCAGACGCGCTTGACACGTATAATTTTATTCCTTTTCAATATTCATGCATTTACTAAAACTTTTTTTTTATCCATTAAATCAATATTAACATAATTATATCCATTTCAGACAATCACGATTCAATGTCAATTATTGTGAAAAAACAGCTTTCAATTCAACAGCTCACCACGTGCCTCACAACCATATAATGGTCGAGTGCTATAATTGTTACAATTTTAATCAATTAATCACATTGTTATTTAGAATGAGTAACAACCACAATCAAACGATCTTCCTTTTTATTAATTTAGAGACCGTCTGTGTTAAAACTACGATATTCTTTGATACTTGCATTATTGTAAATTATTGTATCAATATTCAACAATCTGGTTCGAGTACTCGTAACTTTTTTTTGTTTTCATTTGACCACTGTTTTTATTTCATACGCAGTCCAATAATATTGATCCATGGAACCATTTTTTTTTTTCATCATTATTACTTTTGTTTTCCGATATGGAAAAAAAAAATTTTCTTTTCATTCAATTTTTCATTGTTTATTTGATAAACAATTTGTTATTAATAAATAAAATGTAACCTCATATTTTTTTTCTAATACGTCTTGCTGTAACACAGACAGCCATGAGTTTTTTTTTTTCAAATACATTACTTTTATATTTGTTTTTGGAGTTGGAAATATCCGCTCTCAGCAACTTCATCATTTTTATCTGGTTTGCCATCTTTAAAATTATTATAATTTATAAGTATATTGGCGATTCGATAAACACTACGGACTTATTTCTTCTCCATGACTTAAAGAACAAATACAGCATGAAGGCAATGTTGTAACCAATGTTTTTATTGCATTTATTGCAATTGATTATTGAAAAAACTTCTAGAAAATAATTTTTTTTTGCTTTACTGTTTAAATATCCTATCAATTATTGCAAATATGACTACATCACTCCAGAAGCTAGTGATTTATTGTTCATTAATAAACATTTTTACTTTTCACTTTTAAAACTCACTTCATTATACTAGAACAATTCACGAATATCTACATTCTAATTGTCAGGCTCTGTTTCTATGATGTTTATAATAGTTTATGAATGAAAATCGTCCTTTTCAATATAATTGAGACAATAGATTGTAAACTATATGTATTCATCAATGAACATTTTATGCCTGTTCATCTCCATATCATTAAAACCTCATTTTATTAGAATGAGCCCTCATGCCTACGAGTAGTTTCTGGTGTGATGTAGTCATATTTTCAATAATTGATAGGATATTTGTACAGTGAAGCGAAAAATAATCATTTTCTCGAAGTATTTTTAATAAACAATTGCAATAAATGCAATAAAAAAATTGGTTACAACATTACTTCTTCGCTGTATTTGTTCTTCAACTCATGGAGAAAAAATAAGTCCGAAGTATTTTTATCGTATCTCCAATAGTTTATAAATTATAATAAGTTTAACGATGAGAAACCAGGTAAAATGATGAAGTTGCAGAGAGCGGATATTTCAAACTCTAAAAACAAATATAAAAATAATGTATTTCAAAAAAAAAAAACTCATGGCTGTTTTTGTTACATTAAGAAGTATCAGGAACAAAAATATGAAGATGAATTTCATTCATTTATAACAAATTGTTTATCAAACAAACAATGGAAAATTGAATAAACGAAAATTTTTTTTTGTATATTGAAAAACAAAAGTAATAATGACTTTTGAATTAAAAATCTTTCCTTAATATTAATTATAAGTGGTAGCAAATGATTGTTAATTGATAAATGCGTTTTTACGCAGTAAACATTTTTTCAAGAAACGATTTTTCTTCTAAAAATCATAATAACCATCAAAGACTCAGATTTTAATAATAAATTTCCAATCATTTCATAAACAACGCATTTGTTTATAACAATTTTTTGAACAATATGAGATAACAAATGAATAATATCATTTTCATGCACCTTGTTATAACAAAGAAACGGATCATCAATATATTCGAAAAAAAATTTGGGTTTAGATGATTAATTTAGGTTCTTAATTTTGCAACAACGAAAATTGTTTATAAAAAACTGAAAAATGAAAATTTTTCAATTTTTTCGACGAGGATCCACTCTGAAGCCGTTCAAAAATATATCCAAGGGAGGAAAAAATTCTCAAGTTTACAGTTTAACAATTATCACACTTGCAATTTTCATGTTCAAGCCGCAAACAATTGTGGATTAATTATTGCATAACTCATTGAAAAATTGGGATAAAAATTTTTTCGTTCTTCAATATTCATATTCAATATGTTCTTATAATTTTAATTCATTAAATGTCCAAAGTAGCCGAGGCTTGCGCAAGCCAGAGCACCCGTTTTCGACCTTATTTTCATCCCTTTGGAAGAATTATCAATATTGGCCCTGCAGTTCCGGGAGTCAAGACTTTTTTCAGGAAGTTTTCTTCTCATTTTGAATCTTTTTTTAGATTTTGAAAATCTCGACAAGTTTTCGAGATATTCGCAAAAAACGAAACCCCTTTTTTTTCAGTCAATTTCTGCTGTAAAAAAATATCTACATGTCATTCTGAATCGAATGACACCTCGTTTGTATTTTTTCGATCCTGAGCACAAAAGTTGACTAAAAAGGCGTTTGTTGCCTAGACTAGACGTTCTGGGGCAAGCTCTGACACCAGCTTGTTTTTCAATATTTCCGCATGAAAAAATTACAGAATATCATTAAAAGTATACTTATTAATGTACAAAAGGTTTGAATAAATTTGCTCAATCCATACCTCTAAAAAAAAATTCACAGATAAAGTGTTCCCCCCCCCCCCCCCCCCCCCCCCCATGACAAAATGACAAGCAAAACTAAAATCAATGGAAACCACCCTGTTGAATTACGGCATCACTTAGCAACAACAAGAAAGGCCGTGATTAAGATGGTGGTATATTATCTTCACAATTTGTAATAAATTTATACATCCCTATTTACTTTTCTTTCATAAAAGTATGTATCTGTATGATTGGAGTGGAAGGTGATACTACGAAAATAAACAAAATTCATCAGCATTGGTGAAGAAGCTAGATCGGCAGTGAGTTAGAATCCTGCATGCATTTATATATTTTCTCAGAAAAATTGAAGAGTCTAATAGAAATCAGAAACTTCTTGGTTTGACTTCCAACAAGTCTTCACTTCAGAACAACTGTTACAAAGTGACGAAACCAAAAATCAAAAGAATCTCGAAGTTTCTCGTTTTGCGATTTGAAATTGAATGGGTTTCACATATTAAACAAAATTCTTCCGATTGGGAGGGAATACGACTAACTCGTAGAGAATACTTCGAAGATTTCAGAACTAAGCTTCAATTTAATGCACGATCAGCAGTACATCAGTTATGAGCTATTAAACTCAAGATTGTCATTTTTTCTTTAGCATCAAATGATTCAGAGACCAATCTTCATATGAAGCACATCAAAAAACAATATCTAGATGAATAGTCGATCCCACACAGCTTCCCAATCGGTTCGTCGAAATAATTCGAAGTCTCGGTGGACCTAATATGCGTTGCTGATATATGCGCCACTAAGAGGTAACGTATTGTCGCTGTTTTCTTCCATTAACTATGCATGGTGAAATTATACAAAACTCGATAATATATACTCCGTTTATTTATCAAAAATTCCTAACTCCTGATAATTCTGCTTATACCAGCATAAGGATCTTTGTATTTTTTGGCTATACCAAGTGCTTTGATTATTCTTGGCTTAGCACATTCTCGAATAAGTTGGCATGCGATAATACAATATCGCGATTTTATCATTGAAAGTGATGATTACTCTATCGAAATTGATCATCAATTGATATAGACTAATATTGCTAAATGAACTTACCGTCAGGTGTACTAACTGTTCCGGCTTTATTGATTTTCGCATTCCACCTGGCGGGCGTTGATGGCGCAGGACTCAGTTCAGGTGTAGGTGGATGAGCCAATGCCATCCCTTGATTGAATGGAGTTACGTTCAGCTTTTGATCGCCGATTATACCGAAGTTGCCGGCTTCGAATCCACGACTACCCGAAAATACATCTCCTGATAACCTTTCAGCCAATTTCTCCACTCTTTCACGATCAGTTAACGTTACTGGTTCTTGTTTTATCCGCAAATCTGCAAGCCCAAATCAAATTAAATATGAAATCATTCGATTCCACTGTTGCATTATTTTACAGAAGTAAATACTTTGACCGCGTCAATAAACAATTACTAGTCATTAGTTCAATTAATTATGATCGCTTGTAGTTGTGTAGAAATATATGAAAAAAAAAAAATTTATTTCCCAGGAAAAATAAGATGGAGAAGGATTATTATAAACTCTAGTGCGCTGCCGTATGACTGAAGAAACTCCGAACGCTGTTAATACAATATCATACAATAATTTTCTTGATGCTGTGAATTAATTTGGGACAACATGGCGTATTCAAAATGAATGAAATTGGTTCCATTAGATTCCTCATATTATTAGGAATGAATGTGCCAGACCTGGTCGAAAGGGGCTACATTCATTCTAAGCAAACATATATAGTGTCAGATCATCAACTGAAAGTATTTGATTCATTGGTGCACTATTTTTTAATATATTCTCTTCTCATCATGTCTTATATGGAATATAACATTTGTTTGCTATTCAGCATATTCTCAACAAACTCCTGATGGTTGCGAATGTGAGAACTAGGTTTTTTCTGATTTTCTAATATTTGTATAATTTCTATAGTGAAATGATGAGAAACACAAGAAAATGGTCAGAATTACAAAATGTTTTTGGAACATTTTCAAACATTTATTCGCCAATAATGGATTCCAGTAACTGTTGCATTTTGAGATGTCGTTCTAATTAATTCTATTTTATACCGAAAATCTTTTCTTATCTTGAATGAATGATTCTTAAACGAAGTTAGCATTGGATTACGCCATCCAATGTTGCTCTTACATTGAATTGGGTTACCCTTACAATCCTCATATTCGGCAACAAAAAATTTTTTTGGATGGAATGATTCAGTGACCGCTGAAAATGTCATTATACGGTTTCAATCACAAACAAATAGTCTGATAACAGGTATCAAGTCTACTCAGTCTACAAACATCTTTCAATCAAGGTAGATGTAGACCGGTAGTTTTCCTTTTTTGTGTCCCTTTATCCTAATCAATATAAAGTGAATTTATTACCTTCGGCACCACTGTCTTTATGGTCATCGTTCCCTTTTTCTTCGCATCGCTCTCGCTCGAGTTCACGTTCCAGTTCTGTCGGCGTATGAGGTGCAGTATGCGAATGTGTAGAATTTTCAGGATGAGTGAACGATTGGTATAAATGATTTTCAAGTAAAAGTGGATGCGGTGCTGATGCAGGCCGGAAAGAAGTACCGTCTCGTAACACACTAACTCTGCCAAGAGCATCCATTTCGCTAGGTGATCTACTGGAGTAATAAACAATGAAATATACTGAAATGCACAGATCCAACTAACAGGAATCACAGATAACAAGGTGCACGATCAAATCTAAATGGATAATTGAGAGAAAGATGAAATTTGAGTTGATGAAGTCAGAGGCGCAAGGCTCGTAATCCTTGAAAAATTAGTTCTGGCCATGGCGAATCAAATAAGATGTTATTTCATGCTTAGGCAAACTAATCAGATAGAGTTAGATTCAGTCAAACATAGGTAATATCGTCCGGTGAATGACCAGAACAAGATTTGATATTATATCGCACCTAATATAGTGGATTATATCAGGTAAAATCGATTAGAATGATCAATCAATACGAAATTAATATAGTAGAATCAAAATAGACCGTCCCATCGATTCTTGTGGCTGAATTCATCTGCTCAAATGTGAATGGTAATGGGCGTGTGTCTCATGAGCGTGTTGGATCAAAAAATGAAAGTTGTATTGGAGGAGTAGATTTTAGATTGTAGATGTTCGACTCAATAATATATAATTGAAGTCAATACGTTTCCCATCCATAATACTGATTGGGCACAGATGGGACTTGCGGTATTCGTGAATGGGTCTAGACCGTCTTTATTAACTTACTCGAAAAACTGTCGTTGAAAGGATATGCAACGGTTTCTTCTGACTTTTTTGAACTATTAATTTTAGTATAGTTGAGAATGTGGAGATGGCGAAAAGCGCAAAGATTTCCTTATTTTATAAAATAAATTTCCATCCCATTGGAAAAATGAACAATTTCCAAAGTTACCAATGATCGAATATGGGTCTGTAGCCGTCCATGTAACATTGCGGAAGAAAAAAAAATCATGAAGCAAACTACCTACATGTAATATCTAGTGCACTAAGTTAAGGCCAACTATACGTCGAATTTCATTTCTCAACACCAAGTTGACGACAAAATTGCAGTGAATCGACGCAGAATTCACGCTGACTTTTGCACAATGTTGACGTATAGTTGACCGTCAATCTGCTCCTGATATTCAAAAACCGACAGAAAAATAACGGCCATCATCTGTCAACCTCAATGAACTTAACGGAAAGTTGACGCGTTAACCCCACGTGAACATTTGGAACTCAACGAGAAATCAACGGCATTCATGTGTCGACTTATGTGCACTGAACTGAAAGTCGACACGGTAGGTGTGTATTAACATTCGAAACCCGATAGAAATATGTCGGCTATCATATGTCCCGGTTTCTACAAGTCGACGGAAAGTATATTGTTAATCACATACATTTCCAAAATATTCTATAGGATATATAACATGTTCTGTCAAAATTTTATGATATGAACATCTTGCTGTTTGAACAGCAAGATGAATTAAAAATTAATGTTATTGAACAATCTCATTCAATGAAACTCTGAGGGAAGTTGAATTAAAAAGCAAATATTTCATTCCGATATGCAAACTATTTTTTGTTTCAACATGACAACAATTGAGTTCAAATTAATCGTGTATACAGTCATGACATGTATACCATAGTATACACTTAATATATATTTGATAATACACATAACAGGCAAAAGTTGCGATTACCCTTGTCTAATACATCGACGTCTTGTGGTAGATTTATGCTACAACGATTTGTCAGATATTCGTAAACGCCGATTGGTATAATGGCAGCAGTTTCGACTCATGTCCGGATGGTCCCAGGATCGAAGCGAGTGTAAGAGATTTTCTCAACAGCTGAGGAATGCACTAACGCATACATAAAATTATGAAATCCCGTACGACATATCGTTGAAATATGCCGATCTAAATCGCAAAATATCCCATATTCATGGTTAAGACATTTAATTTTTTCTATTCTAGTCTGATCACATAAACTGCGTAGAAAATAAAAATGTGAACGGGTTGTTGACGTCGATTTTTTGTCGATAATCATGAAACTAACCGAAAATTAACGCCAAGTCAGAGTTAAGAATTCCCATGATGATTTATGTATTTCGTTAATTTTGTGTCATTCTCGAAAAAATGAGGCCAAGTCAACGTCAAGTGAATGTCGAGAATACGAAAGGTGACATATTTTGTTTGTGTCGAATCTGCGTCAATTCTCTTGAATTGTACGCAGAAATGACTGTCGGATAACCAATCACAAATACAATGTCAACATGAATTGCACGCGACAACTTCCAGTTCATTTTCACGAAGGCGACACAAACTCGACTGATAGTTGAGCCGACATTCCGCAAATGTTGACACCAATTTGGCGCTAAAGTCCGTTGACTAGGTTCGCTAGGGTCATCATCACATATGATGATTTTTTGAAAGTAAAATTTTTAACCCAATGACAAGTGTCAGATTTTTTGATAACCTTGGTATTCATTTTGAGCGAAAATTCGAGGACGCTGTCAAAACCCTTGATAACGTGCTTTCAAATTTATTGTCGTAATTTTATTAACATAAACGCAGAGGACAGCAATGTGAAATCCAAAGCATAAGATTAAGAAACAGATCGAGCGTCAAGCTGCCTGCATTAGCACTTTTAGTGCAACTCCATGGGAACATAAAAAATTGCATAGTAATTAAGCGATAGGGAACATGTTTGAGATACTGAACGCGCTAATAAATAAGCTGATCATTGTTTTAAAATTTTGGCATTATCGTCAGACGAACGAAGGCGGAAAATTCATATGCCATGTGACAATTCTTCATTTGAATGCTGGGGATTAGTTTTGTGTAGGCAGTATGAAAATTTTCAAATCTCATATAGAAGTCGAATAGTTCCACGAGGCTGAAATCTTGTTTCATCTCGTGTTACACAGAGTATTTATCATGATAACCTGGTATGGAACTTCAAGTTACAGTGTCAGCAGGCACTTAGAAATGAGTAAATATAAGGCTAACGATTTTGTGAAAGTATTAGCGAGAGCGTCAGTAAAATCAGAGAAGTTACTCGAAAAAAATGACAAAATATCAGGGCTGAAATAAAGGATGAAACTGGCCTTCAGCGACGAGGAAACGATTAGCTTCCGCAAGAGGACAGAAACGAATTTGTCTCTCCCCGCTGATTGAACGCATTTGGAATTTATGCATCCGCTGATAGTTTTCGGCGGTATTGGCCTGAAATTGGCTTGCACCGACTGGCTGTAGAGGCACTGAAGCTTCAATGCAGATATCATGAAAACAATATTTTCAAATGAATGGGATAATGAACAGTGATGAATGATGATCACTTTTTCGAATGTCCGAGCATCTGCTGGCTCGAACATAAAGAGACTATCATGCCCGCCAACAAATCGAAACAATACATCCCATCGAATCCAGAGCTGATTGATATTCCACGCAGAAAACTCTATGAATGTTTAACCTTTGGCACCAATCAATCTGATAATGCGTCAAAGGTCTGGATGCATGAAAAGCATAAAGATATTTTGCTTTTCCGCATAGTTGGCAATACCACGACCACTTTGTGGATACTATGGATTTTCAATCACGACCTATCTTACCTCGAAAAAATATGATAAAATCCAGCAAAGACAATTACTTCCCGCACGACTCCTAACCAAACGCAATAGAATGACGGTCAAAATGTTGTCTCCTGGTTTCGAAAAACCACCACTGCGAGCTGAGTCCAACACATATAAAGTTTTTGTTACGAACATCACATGTATAAACCTGGCGAAGTTGGAATTTTCTTCATCTTACCGCCCCTGTTTAGGCCCCCCATGTCGCACAGGGACGAACCAATTTCTCTTCGTACGTACTTCTTTCATATGCAGTGATGACTGATGTGTGTTGATATTCAGACATTTTTTCCGCACTGTAATTGCGAGAATACGTTTTCGGATATCATGATATCTCCTGCATTGCTACGATGACGACGAGTGAAAAGGGAAAATATCTATAGAATCGGATGTTTGCATGTTCACAATAATCAATTTATATGAATGCACTAATACACAATACAATGTAAAAATACAAACTCCGATGAACAATACATTATTTGGTAAGTTCGTCAGACGAGAAAGTAAGATGAGATTTAAAAGTACATGTTTTATTCAGGTCTTAGTTACCAAGCACTATCTTACAGAAAGACTAGACGCGGGAGTTTACAAAGTTCTCATGAGTAATTAAAGTATTTTTAGCTGGGGAAATCCAAGTTCAATAAAAAAAAAAAAAAAATAGCTATTTCAAATTGATTGAGCTGTAATATTTGTGAGTTCACAAGTTCCAAGAAAACGAGACGTTATGAAATTCATTGGTAATGTGGTGATATAGAGAACTATTGGAATCCTGACACTCAATTCGGAGTCCAAAGTTGACGAATCACGATAGATGATTCGAACTCGGTATTCGGATGTCATGAAAGTAGCATTGATAGACTGCAGACCTCGATGAAAACGTTAGATGTAACGAAATTTTAGCTTCCAAAAATCATGAATCTGTATCGTGGGGAGTATTACGAGCGAGGAAGATCGAAGAAACTTGTGAGATACTTCGACGATAGAATTCAATATCTTTCTAAGTGGTGGGGAAAAAATTTTCAGCACTGGGAAAATATTGGTTGGAGTGTCTCAAGATCTCTTCTATCATTGGATCAATGGTCTGAGATGCCAGCGTGTTGCTTTGGAGAACCCCATTTATTTGGGTGTAGAATTGTAGGGGATATTATTATATCGTTGAATGAGAAAAAAAAATTCCAATTTCCATGAGTTATTGCACTCATATGAAAATGTACTCGAATAGCGTCGACGTTCTTGATCGATTCTCCACCAATCAGGAATATATAAGTCAAGATATGATTGGCGCGAAACTCCACTTAGACTCCCGATTCGTATATATGAATGTGCAGAGATTCGTTGTAGTGAGGATCTATTCAGTCATTTCATCACAAGCATACAACAAATGTAAGTATGGTTAAATCGTTACCTTATCAACCTCGTTCTTTTCTGAGAACTTTCATAACAATGCGCTGTGTTATACATGTTTGGTACAGCATAGTTCAAGCCCGGAGACGGGTTTGGTGTTGATTCTCGCTTCATAACTCTGCCATCAGCTTCAGTTTCCAGGATTTCCGTTTTGCCGCTTGCATTCTCGGTTGATGCATTGTTATTCTCGGCTGCATGCGTATGTGCAACGGCCAATTTTTCGTGTTCAATTGACAGGCCTTTCACCTTGAGTGAGCATAGAAATAAATCGAATTTATTAATTCGTCGATTACTCAGTGCATCTCGCAGTCAATAGAAACTATTGACCACCTCCACAGACTCATTCTGTCAAAATATATCCATCGATTAACCAATATTTTCTCCTTGGTAATTCGATTATAGATCTTCTCAACATGGAAGAACACAATAATTAAGATGGGGAATACAAAAATCTGACAAAGCGGCAGAAATTTGATCAATATATCACACAGTGTTTATGATTGGGATATATGCATTTCCAGAGATGAATGACAAACTGTTTTTTTTTTTATCGTCTGTGCCCGGGAAGTCGATTACATTACACTCACAAAGATTTGTGTCGAGGAAGAAGTTGAATGTTAGAAATCGGAATGTAAAGTAGTTCACGTCCAAAATCACTTTTCCGTACAATCGCATGAGAACGCAGAACGTGTGATAGGAATCATTGTGAATTATTAATGCTCCGTTGTACTGAACCGTAATAATCAAAGGCAAATAACTTCAAAACCCATCGTGTTGCATGAGTATTTCTTCCAGACTCATATATATTAGATTGTCCTCAAAAAACTGCGTTTTCTTCTGTTTGCCGTCGCCAGAATACGTGGAATATGTCCTGAGAAGAATTCTGTCATAAAAAGTTCGGACTTTTATTTCCAGATTTCAGAAGTATCTGATCGCATTATACAAGTTTTCCATTTGAATACACCAAGATATATTTTTTCAGTGAATCCAACGACAAACGAAGAAGATTCATTGTCATTCGAAAAAAAACTACACATTCGAAAAATTTCCAAGGTCCGAGTCGAATTTGCTGTGGATTCCACGCTTTTTGTACTCTCTACAGCAAAACCGCTGACGTGGAAAAGAAAAAGAAATAATAAATTTATCTAGCAGAACATTGAAGGCTCCACAATAACGAACTACATGCAAAAACTTTATACGAATAGGAAGTAATCGTCAATCGAAACTAAGTCAATTTGTGAATCAACTCAGCTTATTTCGGTCGAATACCACATCAATCATTCACAATACTTTCTCTTTCAAAAAATCAATTTAATTTTTAGTAACTCATTTATTTGCATAGATACTTGGTATATTGAAGAAACATTATCGTCGGACCAAGGGTCCGACTACCCTTGGTCTGTTACTATAGCCAAAGACATTATATATTAAGGTATGGATCAATGAAAATTGATCTGCAATACACGAATGATTTATTCGTTGAATCTTTAAGGTGTATGAGATGAATAATTTGTTTGAGATGAAGAGATAATACTTGATGAAAATGTTTCACTTCAAACTACTTAGTATTGAAGGGGGTATTCTACTTTCGCGGACTGATTTTTGGGTGTCTTTTCAAAGCGCTGTAGAAAAAAAAAGACAAATATTTTTACCATCCATTTTTTCACGCAGAACTCATCGATTCTTTGAGGATACAGTGCGAACACAATGAAAAAAAAAAAAAAATTGAAAAAAGGGCCATTGTACAGTGCCGAAATTGAGGGAAAACGCGGTCAACTGGTTGATATATTTCTGGCATTCCAGCTCATCTCAAACAAAATTAGGAAATAGATTCTCAATCAGGAAGAATGTCGCTACGCTCAGTACCACAAAGAGAAGAGAAAATTTGTTTTTCGCAGTATGACAGCAATTGGAAATAAAAATCGTTTTTTCCCCCTCTGTAAAATCCATTACCATATACCATTTAATAGGAATGAAGATTAACTTATTTATTCATGAGTCACAAATTAATTTTTATGGGTCGATTTCCAAATATACGATTTTTCTTGGCTACAAAGAAAATTAGCCGAATCGAAGATACTGGCTCTCCAATATATTGAGCATCTATGCAAATAGAAAAGTGACTGAACATTAAATCAACCTTCAAAAGAAAAAGAATTGCTGTGGATAATTGATGTGGTAACAGAATGAAAGTTTTTTTCATCTAAGTCCAATATATAGGTCTGAATGGACGAATCCAAGTCCAAGGACTGGCTGAATATGGGTACAAAAAAAGTACATATATATACATATACGCACGCATACATGAAAGCTAATATACACGTTTCATAAACTAAATCGAATTCCTCCATTATATTGAACTGAAAATGTATGTTCTTTCCATGTGAGTCATAACCAGATTTGCTGGTCAGTAAATGTCAGTTTATCTTTGCCTTAATACTGTTTCTCATCGGGATGCTAGCATATGATATATCAAATAGTTTCGAAGACATGTTATTGTATGTTGTCAATATTAGTTCGGAAGCAGTGCAAAACTCAAATTGTCCGAAACTAATAAGACGAAACTTCTGAACAAATTTTCCTGAACTCATACAGTGAACCCAAATTCTATTGAAGTCGAATTCAATTCATATATTGAGTTCCCGCGGAATGAAGACTTACTGTGCTGAGTGTCCCCCAGCTGGAATATATGTTTATGGCACGACAAAATAATTTACGGGGTCTAAATATGCCATACCGTCTTTTCTACATAAAATCACATATAACATACTTGAAGATACTCAGCCGCTTTCAGAAAAGAACTGAGTGATTCTTGGGAAACATGAACCTCTCCACGATACATGAACTCCAGGAGAGACGCCATATTGTGTGCGCTTGTGCCATCCAAAATCACGATAAGTCCGGCCGGTGAAGGTGGCATCCCCTCGAAAAGTTCCTGGAAGTGCTTGCTACAGGCTGCTAATATTAATCTGTGGGCCTTGAATGTTACACCTAGAAAAAAAATTCATTTTTAATGAGAAATTCCGTTAAGTAATGGAGAGTTCAGGTGGTCGAAATTCATTTCGATTGGAACATCGGAATATTGATGCAACTGGGAGTGGATGTTATTTTGGTCGATAATATCTGTGAGTCGTAATTGTAATTAAGTGGTGCCAATTTCTCACTGCTATCATTGTTTTTCAACAGAATATACAACAAAAGAATAACCAAACATGATAACCGCGACGAAATGTATCTCAGCAATATCATTTGTGTTCATAACAATATAAAACATCTCTATGTGAATATGAATTTATTCAACTATTCTATCAATGTATTTTTCATATAACCTGCATTGACGATAACACTTTCAATGCCTGTTGAGTCGCCCTGAAACTAGCCAATTTCAGACTACTGCGACTCTTACCGGGCAGAAAGTGATCGTTTTCTTCTCTAGGGCAGAAAACGATGGTTTTCTGCCTGCGGAATGAAGTACCAGCTTTACTTTCAATCCTACTAGAGTTTATTTTGTTTATTTCAAATTTCTATTTATAATATCACATAATAGATTTGTTTCCGCTATTAGTCCGAAATTGTCTAGTTCTGGTCGGCTCCAGACATTGAAACTGACATTTTTAATGCGGATTATATGAAAAATATGGTGTGTGACACGGGGTGAAACACGATTTCAGACTTCGGGTGATGCCGGCCTTCGCTTCGCTCATGCAGGCAACTTCACATTTATGTTTGATATAGAAACGGTGGTGGCATTACGTTATGGGGTTAGGGTCAATTACAGAGTCGAAAAGGCAATTTCCATGATTTTTTTCCGACGGCTGGAGTGTTCATTTTCGTACCACTGTTTTCCCAGTATAATACATCTTGAAGAAGTTACCATAACTTTTTTACAATGCAAAAATGGTTTCGTAGCCTACTTCTAAGTGATTTTTGTAATGCCAAAAATATGAAGGCATTTCGCGATATTTACTGCTGCTCAACACTGTATCATCAGAAATCAAAAATTCAAATGTGGAATGCCAGCGAACTGACTAGCTTCTGAGTGAACGGCAGGCTCGGGCCAATTTTAATTTTTGATGGAATGGCGGATGTGTGAAAAAATATTTTGGTATTCGTCTAAAAAAAATTGCCTATTTTTCGGCTCATAGAAAATTATTCATCGTATCAAAAATCTCCTGTTCACCTATTAAATTTTGATATCTTCAATCGGTGGTCAAAATTTTAAAGCAATCGGGTAAACGGTCCTCGAGATATCCCAAACAACACCTCCAAAGTTTTGTTTGAAGAAAAACGCGTATAAAGTTTTACGTAGTATTCATTACCTGATAAACGTCGCTTTATCTAAAATCATATATCTCCATAAATTGCCGTTGGATCTTTATTGAATTAGCAAAGAATACTATCAATATTTGTGAAATTCTAAATAGAAAAATATTGATATTTGAAGTCACTAATTGACCTCAAGCCCTTATATTAAGATCGCAGCAGAATTGTGATGGATTCCATGTTGTTCATTGCAAGATGAAACAGAAACGAAACGACTGCAGGATATTCCTGATAAAAATGAATATGTAGGAAACGGTGAAATAAGTGGTATTGAATGCAACACGTTTCATTTTCATTCGACATGCCCCGTTAAGGGGTTACACGGGTTTGCACCGGGACAAATAGCATATTTTCAACAATTTTTTTCTTCATATAATAAATGAAATTTTTATCCAATATTTTTATAATATTCGAAATACATATTTAATAAACATTTTCTCAAATTTTTTTGAAAAACATCTAAAACTCAGCCATTGCGACGTCATGTCCGGTGACCCCCCCGAAAAAGGGTGTTCCGCGTTGTCAGCAGAACTCATGACAAGATCATCTGGAATAAAAGAGTCAAAATGGGTCTTTTAGTGAATACCTAAAACTAGAACTTGGTCGAAGGAAAATAAAAAGAATAGAATTTGGATCTTTGACAACGTAATTCAAGGAAATTCAATATTTTGTCGTATTTGAAATTTGAATTTTCTCGCCAAAAACATCGCCAAAATTCCAAATTTCATTCTTTTTTTTTTCCTTCGTCCAAGTTCTAGTTTCAAGTATTCACTAAATAACCTATTTTGTTTTTTTCAATTCAGATGATATGTTCCTTCAACGAAATTGAAAAATTCGAAATATTTCCGATGTTACAGCCATTTCAGTGAAAAACATTGTATATTTATTGTATCATACGAAAATAGGGTGCGAGTTAAGGGATCTTATGCATTTACCGCGCGTAATGTATATATACCTTTACACATGCCTCGCCGAGTTTCCCCAGTGACAGAGCGATTATAACGCCGAGGAACGGTTCTGAACTTCGAACGCGTTTTCCTCGGAACCATATTTTTCCAACTAGTTGATATTATATTTTAAATTCTATCCAACCGATTGATTCCAAACTTGTCATGGACTTCCAGTACATGGCTCCCCGTCGCTCCGACCTTGTTTGTCCAAAACCGTTGATTTTTAGAAAAAAATACCATTAACAGATGAACACGACATCGGATAATTTACCCAAACCCCACCCCCCTAAGTAAAATTCGTGCTTAAATTACATATATTGACACTGTTTTAGGCTTTAATAATTGAACTCATGCATCTACTTTTAGCTTAATGTCTATAGTTTTAGTATCAATTATTTAAATGTAGATTAAAGATATTTTTTTCTTTGAAAAACAACATTTCGCAACAAATGTCACTTTGGATGAGTAGCCAGCCGTCAACACCCAGTAGTCAGCATCAAACGTTTCTAATTCCGGATGGTCATCCTTTATTCCGAATAATTATTATTCTAATTATAAATCTTATTTATTTCCAGAGTTTCATCATAGATAATATCAGATTTTAATGGTTTATCACATATATTGAGTATTTATTAATTAATAATGATAGAAAAGTCCAATAAATTTGATGACCACAAGTTTTTTGACTTTTCGAAGCTATTTCAACACAAGAAATCAAAATTAATAAACGTAGAAATTCATCACTCCTTAGTTTGTTTGAGTTTTTCACGAGGTCTTCCTCTACCCTTCTCAACAAGTAGAATATTAGAGATACACTGAGAGAATTTCTTAATAAAAATTACAGTGTTTTCACTGTAAACTTGGGGCATCGCAACACTTCAGCAATTCTTATCGAAATATTTATAGTTTCTATGATTATTCATAGAAATTTTAGAATATAATGCATATTTATTATACTGTAACAAAGATTTTACCATGCCCAAAGTATAATTTCCGTGGCGATATACATAAAGTAATGGAAAGGTAGAAAGAAACTGTGCTGCCAACTACGAAAACTTTGTACGGCTCAACAACTAGATTGGCCGTTAGCGCAGAGTTCAAAATTTGAACGAT
>JAPYZF010000825.1:0-13969 GCA_030523045.1 Meteorus cinctellus
AATAAATCATTATCATAACAGATGAAACATGATTTTGCAGTCTAATAAATCCTTCCTTGTTCATGAAAATAGATTCATACACTATCGATGTAAACAGATCTATTATTAAAACAAATGGTCATAGCTTATTGAAATAAGCAACATATATGCATCGATCACAGTAGACGTAAATTGTAGATTCTACAACTGGGAAGCAGTTTTCTAGAGAACGGATTTATTGTTTATGTATTGCGAGCATGTACCACATAGGAATAAATTTTCAAAATCATTGTTGCAGGACAACATAGTAAAATAGCCGTCACCATAATGAATTGATTCAATACCTTACCAGAATCACATAGAGTTTTTTATCGCTTGAATAATAGTGATAGAGAAACAATTCAATTATATTCAATTATAAAGAAATCACTATTTCTTTCAGTGCATATAATGTCGCGGTTACTTCTAAGTGCATAGAAAAAATGGAACCAAAGTTGCATTTTGGGACTACTTACCTATATTTGTTGTAAATAATCACCAGAAAAATGTATTGTCCAAGGAGTTCACAACACTAATCTATGAATATCGTCCAATGCGAGTCTTAATAATATATAACAGTCACACAAATATACACTTACACGAATACACTTACACATAATTATAAAAATACTTCACTTAATGATAAAAAAAACTTAAAGAAATATACTAGGAAAAAGAATAAATGAATATCACTAATCTAAGACTCAACTTCATTTTTTTTATTATCTATAACTATGAAATATTAAGAATATAATTATAATTTGATCACTTTGTTCACGTAATATTGGAAAATACCGGAATGCTGCAACACGCAATACTGAAATTGATGTGCGAATGACGCCACAGAGACAATGAACGTTTTATAAACAATTGAAAAGCGGTGAGCTAACACGCAGTTCGGTTTTCATTGGTTTGAAGCTGTGATACAAATCATCAAGAAGAACCGTGACTGCCATCTGTACACCATTACTATTACTTAGTATGTGTCGGTATATTACTGCGTGCTAAGTTCCCGACAGGACTACTTTCTGTTCGCGTACTAAAATAGTCTTTCATGAACAAAACCATGAAAATAGACATTTCAGTGCGAACATCAAATTATTCGTAGTGGGGGAAAAACCGAATTGTGCTGAACATTTTTCGCACCGATTCTCTCACTGGGACGACTTCATCTGATTTTGTTGACAAGATGGCGATTGGCCGTACATATATGACGCAACTATGGCGTTGGTGTGTGTGAGAGAGAGATAGATGATAATCTCACCAACTGCGTTACCCAGTTGATGAGATGTATGGTGCAACGTTGCTGGTGAATTCACAGATGTATAAGTTTGATCAGATTGAGTCTTGATTATGATGAGATAATCAGATGAATATGATAATGTGTGCGTCGAGGCACGAATGTCGGTTTGCCTTGCCTGGACCATGGTCCGAAAGAATGAGATTGGTGTGAGCGCCATCTCAGATTGTACCCAGACCCATCTTTAAAAAAAAAAATTTCAGATGGGCGCTACGACTATGTAGATTGTGCTGGGTACAATCTGCGTTGGTCTCACACCAATCTGAGATTGTACCCAGACTCATCTTACATTTGTAGGTTCGGGGTGGTTGTGACAACCACGCGCATGTGTGTAGGACCCATGTTACATAGCAGCAGCTCCCACTTTGCATTGTACTGTAACCTATCTGCGGATAGTGTCTATCCCTATGTTACCATGTGGCCTGTTCCCATCTTACATTGGTGTGGCAACATTGGTGCGAAACTTGAATTTCGTGACGTTACCCATCAACACCCGAAATTTAAAATAAGCAGTCATTTAGTAATAAATCAGTTAACTACAAAAAAACATTGATAATATTTTTAATAAATATGAATATTTATAATAAAAATAATAAATTAATTATTTAATAAAAAATTATTTAAGAATTAAATAAATAATTAGTTTTAAAAACGAGAAAATAAAATTTATTAATACGGATATAAAATTAATAACTATCATAAATTAATTAATAAACATAAATATCAATCGGAAAGATAATTTTGAAGAAAATGATTCATTTATTTATAGAACAAAATGTGGCTCACAGAACATCTATCGAAATTTACTTTAAAAAAAAAAAATGAATTTCTTATACATGAATATTTAATTATAATTTTAATAGTAAAAAATTTTCACATTAAAAAAATTGAGTTTTATGTCTATGCTCTCAATAGATATATTTAATTTATTTATTCACAACATTTTATCATATTATAATTATATAAAAATTATGAGTTTAAAATTTACAACATAATAAAAAATTGAAAATTATTAATCATGCAGTAAAAATAATATTAGCTTAGACTTACGATGTAGTATACTTTCCGTTGATGCTGTAAAGGGTTGAAGGTTAATGATTGAAAAATTTCCAGTACATAAAAATAAAGTTTTAAATTAATTACAAGTTATAAATAAATTTTATTAAATATTTTTTTACTACATAATCAATATATTTTATAGACTAAGTATTTAGAAGTGAAGTCTTTAAACCCAACGTTTAACAATATATTTATGCCTATCCCCACTAAAGGTAAAATGAGTTATACGACATTGTTCCAAATTTTGGAGATTGACTCGTTTCCAGTTAGAATTGTCAAGAAAAGCATTTTCAAGAATCCGATATGCTTGGAAGTGCTCTTCATAATAAGTATAAACGGTAATTTCTTTTGCAATGACACACAAAATATTCTGATCATCTTCAAATAAAGTGTGTACCAAAAAGAATTGAGGTCCTGTTTCGGATGCTGTCATTAGTATAGTATTTTTTCTAATTGTTCGAGCTTTATATTTTATAAAAGTCAATTCTTCAACATGATTTTGAACATTATCTTGTATACAACTTGAAAATAGATGAAATTCAGGTAAATTATTTATCAATACCTTACTAGATGCACTACGTTGATAACTATGTTGATTTGTGCATGTATTTAGTAAAAATCGATAGCTGAGATGTAATTGGTGTTTTATTGCTATTGTTTTTACAATATTTTTTCGATTAACAGCTGCACGTGCAGCTATTTTTGATTCCTTATTTTTGCTCTCACTTCTCATGGTACTCAAATTTCAAGCAGGTCCCATAAGTAACATTATTCTCGGGTAATGTAGTAGAAAATGGAGTTTTGGTTTCAAGCATCCAGGAAACAATGAAGTCAATAGTTTCAGGTACTCACTTATTAAATTATCTAAATAATCACACAAGTCTGAATGGATTATTGTTGACGTCACAATGTCAACTATATCTTTCAACATAATGCACAATTTCCAATGAAGATCATTTTCAGGTATTAAATGTCCAATTAGAACTCCGATGTTTCTTATGAAACAAAGTGATTCTGCAGCAGACATTTTTATAAATTTTTCACTTATTTGGGCCTTTTTCAGCGTTCGTGGTTTATCTCTTATTTCATCGCCATAAAATAAACTCTCAATTCTGTTATTAATCGTTTCAAGAGTAAAGAATTTAGCTGTAACTATAAAATAATTTAAAATTAAACCCAAGTCATATTCACAGACCCCTTCTAGAATATCATGCATCACGTCAACGGTTAGATCTATGGTGTTTGAAGAATTTATACCACTGAGCACTGATTGTCTTGCAATTCCGGTTTCAGCTGGTGTATTTTTGAGGACATCTGCATCGTAACTTTCTTGTGTACGCAAAGTACACAATGACTCATTGAATGTAGTGTTTATCTCTTGACGGTTGATTGTACAGAATCTACAGGGGTAATGGGATGAGAAACTACCGATGAATCCTAATAGTGAATGAACTGCTAGATTATCCCCAATAGCTCCAGCTAATGAAAAATATAATTGTGTTGGACCTGATGATGTTCTAATTGTTATTCCAGTTGACTCTAGATAATTTAGTTCTTCTATTGCATGATGCAGTACACTCTCTAAAGAAACATATTTTAAATCTTCGACTTTATACAATGCTAAAAAAAAAATATTTTCGACTTTTGATTGTAAATGCGGTGGCAGACATGGAATGATTATATATACAGTTCCTAATTTTCCCAAGCTTTTGTGACTGCCTAACGCATTGTTAGTTTCATAGTCGTCTTGATAAAGAAAAACCGGCAGAACTAATTTATCATTAAAAGAGCATATTTTTTTTCCAATTGGTACATTATATGACATTCAATATTAATTTACTGTCTTTTTGTAAGTTTTTCAAGTAAGTAAAAGTATCTTCAAATATATTAGGCAAGTGAAAGAATTTTGTAAAAACATCTCTTAGAGGTACTACTTATACATATAAATCATTAACACCTATTATAGTACGGTCATTTTCGTTTTTATAAGTGAATTTTTCTCCTATTTTAACTTCAGTGGGTGGTATGTATGTATGGAGGTTTTCAAAATAATCAAAACATTGGTTTTCGCTGCTTAATGATTTAAACGGATTTTGTAATGTGTGGAGCATAGTAGTATAAGCTAAAATATTATTCGGTGATTCTCCTAAATGTCGCAATCTATTTAAAAGTTGATTAAACAATGTTTTCACTGCTGGTTGCTGGAGTATATGGGAGACATCATTTGTTATTTCACTGACCCGACTTCTGGGGAGATCAGATAAATCAAATAATTTAGCCACAAAAATTGCAGAGGATTCATCAATTTTTTCAGCAAATTTTTTTGGATCCATTTAATATTTATTCTAAATTTATTCTTTGAATTTAATATCTAATTTCTCTTCAATAAAAGTGATTGCTTTTTGCAATGCAACTGAAGACTTTTCTTTGGATACTATTCGATAAACGACTTTTTTCACAAACAGCCAAACATTCCAAGTCGCTTTTGGGAAAGCACACGTAGTTGTCGAGAAAATTTGAAACGCTAGATCTAATGCTCCAACAGCCGAGCCACAAGAATATTTAATGTCTTTGATAACGACGTAAAATTCAGTTGGCGATGAAAAAGGACCTACAAACACTATAAATGGATAAGCGGGTTCTTTACTGAGAGTTATTTCGTTCCTTCTCCTTTCGATTTCTGCATCCAAAACATCAGCACTCTGTAAGACAAATTTGCATAACGTTTTTAGAACAGTTTTATTTATTTTTTGAAAATTTTTAAAACAATAAAATTTACCTCTACATTTAAAACGAAAGATTCTTTGATGGCCTGTTTTTTTGAATCAATGTCTAGATTTTCGTCTATTTTCCGACGCTTTGTAGAACTTGATACTGTGGATTTTATTGTGTCAACTATCAATGCCAAAATAATGACATTTTTATCGGCTGGAATTCAAAAATTTGATATTAGTTAAACTATCTAATTAGTTATTTTTAAAGTATAAAGTCAAAACAAACCATCAGGTGTTTCAAAAAAGTATTTATGGAGCTGGTATTTTTGAAGTTGTCTATTTGCTTGGACAAAATGAAGGCTTTCAAAGCAGGCAAAAGTTCTTCCCAGGAATCACTCACTGACTTTAAACCTTTGAACTGTTTTTTAAAATCGTGATTAATCTGTAAAAAAAAATTATATTTCAATTCTTTTATTAAAAATTTATAAAAAATTTATTGTATTAAATCATTTCATCTTACCAAGTCAGCAGCTTTATCACAATTTAAACATGGAAAAAGACTGAATTCAATCAGTTTGTCCCCTTTATCAGCTCTTAACTGTTGTCTACAGTCGTATGATTCCGTCCAAGCTATTGTTATTGCGTCCCAATCATCCAAATTTTGGCTAGAAAGCACTTTTAAGTTTTTTTCGGAACTTTGAGTAGCTGTTTAGAAAACAAAATTTAAATAAATGAAGAAAATTAAAATCAGTATCTATATAACGGTCGGACTTACTTCTTGATTCTGCCACCGCTGTTGAGTTTTGTCTTTGACTAGTTACGAGTAGCCCAGCATCAAGTAATTGTTTCCTTACATGACCAACTCAATTGTGTAACTTTCCGGTAGGATTAATTTTATTATTCCCTTCCGTTATTCCCAGTGAATAATAAATTCCAGGCCTACCGCCAAAACGGTCGCTCAGTTCTTTGGCCAGATCCTTCAGTAAGGTTGTAGAAAATCTACAATAAATAAGTTTTGAAAATATTTATGAGAATATGATAGAAATGTTTTACTTTTATAAATATCTAACGTACATAGGAATTTAATAATAAATAGAACACATGAATATCAACAGAATGCAGAAAAAAAAAGAGTTTAGTTTCATGAAAAATAAAACTTTTCATAAGTATTAATATAAAGAAAGAGAGTTAGAAAATTTAATTTTGGAATTTCAATAAAATTGTAGGCCCTTGTTTAGAAAAAGATATTAAAAATTAAAATTGCACTAGTAATTTCTTACTCTAGTCTTGACAATGGCGTATCTGGGGTCACGTTTTTTAGTTTAATGAGTTTGAAGATTTCCCGTTGTACAACTAATTCCGAGAGTGTGTTAATTAAATTTTCCGATAAATTTTTATGCAAATGGTGATAACTCAAAATTAATTGTCCTCTATAAGTATTTCTTGAATAAGAGTCCAAATTTGTATTCTCGGTGGTAAAGATGATGTCATTTGAATCTATCGGGCTGTTGCATTTTTGGCAGATAATATCAAATGAGCTTGCAGGAGTTACAGAATCAAAATTATCTACGGTTATTTGGTTTGTTGACAAATTTGCAAGGCCTTCTGATATTTCCCGATTTGATGGCGGATTAGCGCCGTGACTTGTGTCATTCATGCCTACAAAAAATTAAATTTCAAAGCAGTGAGGAAAAATAAAATAAAAAAACCAAATATGTCAAGAAAAAATTTATGAAAATTATAACAAGCATAATTATTTAATTGCAAAGAATTAGACATTTTTTCAGTTAGAGAAACAGAGATCAAATAAATTCCATTATTATTTTTTCAATAAAAACAACACCGAATAATTTTCATAATTTTTTAGGTTAGAATTCAGTACTTTTAATGATTCTGCAACTTTTCATCCCCCGACAAAATATCTCCGACAAAATATCCCCCGACAAAATATCCCCGAGCAAAATGTCTCCCTGATAATGCTATAGCATGTGTTAGATGGCAGCACTCGACAACAACCAACATACCGCCAATGTTTAAATAGTTACTTTAATAATTAGACGAACGATATAATTCGATGAGTATGTTTCTCATAAAAATTTTAATTTGTTATTGCTATTCTGCAATTCAGACGTTATTTTGTCAGTGGATATTTTGTCAGGGGATATTTTGTCGAGGGGATATTTTGTCGAGGAGATATTTTGTCGGGGGATATTTTGTCGGGGGATATTTTGTGGGAGATATTTTGTCGGGGGGTGAAAACGCGCAGTGCCCTTTTAATAACTTGCCCTTTTATCTGGTGTATTTTTACTATTTATTGCAACATATTATAAATATTCAAATTAACATTGACTTTTTCTAAAACACTTATTATAAATAATAAAATAGTTATAAAATATAAACGAACGTTACACGGATGCACTGCACTTTGCTCTTTGCACTTTGGTTATAACTGCGTATACTCTTTAAAATAAGCCTATACGTACAAAATTATGAGATGATCGTAAGCTTGGATGAGTGTTGACGTTGCCAACTAGGTTGATTCGGTTGTTAAAACCAAGGTAATAGGTATGCTCAAGCATCCGGTAACAATGGACATAGTGTTGTGGTGTTTCGTGTATATGTTCCTCGTGGCGTTTTGACTTTGACGACACGTGTGACACCGTCGCTTCCAGGGTGTAGTTCTGTTATGATTCCTAATTCCCAAATCATACATGGTTGGTTTTTATCGATGAGAATAACAACTGATCCATCTTTTAGTTCGATAGCGCCGTCGCTCTGCTACTTCTGGCGTTTCTGCATTTCGTTGAGATACTCCAGCTACCACCTTTTCCAGAAATCCTGTCTGGCTTTGGTGAGAAATCTCCAGGTGGACAGCTTATTATCTGGTATAGAAAGTTAATCAGGATCAGGCAATGATGTTAATTTCCTACCGATTAAGATATCGGCAGAAGAAAAAGCGATCGAATCATTGGGATCAGATGATATAGTACAGAGAGGTCGAGAAGTAAGAATAGCTTCGATATCGACTGCTAACGTAGTGAATTCCTCAAACATCAATGTATGAGTCCCAACCACACGCTTGAAATGATGTTGAAAGATTTCATCGCGGCCTCCCATGACCCACCGGAATGAGGTGAAAGAGGTGAGTTGAAATGCCAAGTAATGTTACGCAAATCGGAGAAAGAGCGGACCTGATTTTGATGATCTTCAGATTGAAAAAGATTGTACAACTCATGGAATTGGTTATTAGCCCCTACGGAATTCAAACCATTGTCAGAATAAACGTGTGTTGGGATACCCCTGCGCCCTACAAATCGCCAGAAACTCGCTAAGAATGCATCGCTTCTGAGATCACTGACAATCTCGATATGAACTGCTCTAGTCGACATACAGATGAAGATACAACCATAGGCCTTGATGAGGACCGTGCTACGAGAGCGAGATGCCCTATTGGAACGTTTTTCTTTGATGAAGAATGGACCAAAGAAATCTAGCCCAGTGTGTTTAAAGGCATGCGAGCCTTGAACTCGAGCCCTTGGTAGATCAGCCATTTTATACTGAATTTGAACTGGATGATGACGAATACAAATTACACAATGACGGAGGACTTTACGAACCTGGTTCTTCACATCCAAGAGTCAGAACCGTTGACGAAGTGCAAATAAGGTACTCTGAACCCCAGCATGCGCTGATGTGTGTCGCGGATAAGGATATCTGGGTGATTCCGTTCTAACTGTGATTTTCAATGTCCTGTATTGTTTGTTCTCACTGGTCATTAATTAATAATCTATTAATTAAATTTTTGTGTTAATTATAAACCTATTTCAACATTATTTTTATATAGTACAACTTGCCACTCTGAGAAAATTTACAATATATCATCTAAATGTCCATTTATATGACACGTGACATGTCAGTACCGTGGACATTTAGATGATATATTGTAAATTTTCTCTGAGTGGCAAGTTGTACTATATAAAAATAATGTTGAAATAAGTTTATAATTAACACAAAATCCAATTAACACAAAAATTTAATTAATAGATTATTAATTAATGACCAGTGAGAACAAACAATACAGGACATTAAAAATCACAGTTAGAACGGGATCACCCATCTGTCACATGGTGACGAGATGACAATAAGATCGGATGTTTCGACGACTTCGTGAGAGTAGAATTCTTGAGACGACCACCGACTCGTAATAACCCGTTATCATCGAGGAACGGATTGAATGCTCCTAATCGAGAGTTTTTTACTTCTTCGGCATTTTCGAGATTGGGAATTTCTACATTAAACTGTTCGCGCTGGATGAGACGTAAAACCCTTGTTTCCGTCTGATGACACTCCGCAATGGAGATACAGCTTGTTTCACACGAATTTGATGGACGCCATCAGAGACGAAATGCAAAAACATTGATGAGTCTTGGATAAGATGAAAAACGTACGAACATCATTGACACTTTTGGCTGGTGAAGAAGGAGACACTGATGCTCTCGACCCTCTAACGGTCCGCGTGTCTCGGGAATACGATGAGATGGCCAAACGTTAGATGGCTGTGACAGCTAATATGGCCTATTGGACCAACTTGAGTTAGATCGGAATTCACGGGGACACCGTCCTCGTGACAACGCGTCGGCTGGATTACTTTTCGTATCTACATATCGCCATTCCACGTCAGATGTCAATTTCTGAATTTCTTTAACGCGATTAGATTCGAAAAC
The DNA here is from genome assembly GCA_030523045.1 of Meteorus cinctellus. Classification (NCBI taxonomy): domain Eukaryota; kingdom Metazoa; phylum Arthropoda; class Insecta; order Hymenoptera; family Braconidae; genus Meteorus; species Meteorus cinctellus. The sequence continues at coordinate 9,816 of JAPYZF010000825.1, forward strand.
CTTCAATACGAAAGGAGATTTTCGGATTCAAGCAAGAGCAATCATGGAATCCGACCAAAGAATCATACGAGAAATAGGTGGTCCGAGAGTGGACCGAACGTCTTGGTATAATTTCACGAGGGTGAGGGCCCCACAAAGTTATAATCGAGGAATCTTAGGTTCCTTGATTGGTGCAATTCGTGATTTGGAGCAAGCTAAACGAACCCAGACTTGGTTTGATTTGTTAGTTGAACGAAAATATATGCACGCTCCATAACCTAACTTACTGGCATCGCAGAAACCGTGGAGTTCGAATTGAATTGGTTGATCAATGATCAAACGCCGGCCGATGTTGATATCAGTCATATTCGTTAATTGTTCCGAAAAGTCTAACCATTTCGATGCCAGTTGCTGCGACACAGATTCATCCCATCCTTTCTTTAGACGCCAGCAATCTTGGATGATTAATTTAGCCGCGAACACGATCGGACCTAATAAGCCCAATGGATTGAAAATTTTCGCGATTTGAGACAGGATACTTCGTTTTGTGAATTTTTCCTTGAGAGCAATGGATCTGGAGGTGTACACGAGAGTGTCAGAACTTGAATTCCAGGAAATACCTAACGTCTTGGAGATGGGGGCTTGAGGCATGCTTGTGTCAGATCCAAAAGTTTTACAAGAAACATTATCTAATGCATGACTATGATTAGACGCCCATTGTCTAATGTTGAACCCTCCTAATTTCAACATATGGATGATTTCATCACGTAACTTCAATACCACGTCGAGAGAGTCCGCTCCCGTCAGAAGATCGTCGACGTAAAGGTCTCTTTGCACAATTGGACTAGCGCGTGGAAAGTTCTCGGCTTCCTCTCGTGCAAGCTGCTGAAGAGTGCGGATAGCGAGAAAAGGAGAGGATGAAACCCCGAATGTTTCGGTGTTCAAATTGAATACCTTGATTTGATTATTATGGTACCAGAAGATACGATGGTACCTTCGATCTTCGGGTGCGATCCAGATTTGTCGATACATTTTTTCCAATGTCTGCCGTGACGACGAACGCATGAGTACGAAACCGAAGTAAATGTTCGGATAATTTGTCTTGAATCGTGGCGCCGACTATCAATACACTATTCAAAGATAGATTATCGTTCGTTTTCGCGGACGCATCGAAAACAACCCGTAATTTAGTGGTGGCACTGAAAGCCTTGATAACTACATGATGCAGAATATAATAACCTGGAGGAGATTCATCAGTTACCAACGACATGTGACCTAAATCGATATATTCTTGCATGACCTTATGATATTCCGTTTTCAAATCTGAATTATTCTGTAACTTCCGTTGTAAAGTGTAAAATCGACGGAGCGCCTGGTTGCGAGAATCCCCTAACTCAAAGTCCTCGTGCCTGAATGGCAAGCTGACCACATGTTTCCCATTGTTTGTACGTTGAGCGTGTTTAATATAATGAGCCTCGCATAGCTCGTCCTCTGTGGATTTTAACGATTTTGTTGACAAATTCTCTATTTCCCAAAATTTCTCTAACGTTTGTTGCAAATCAGTGTTGATTTGAATTTGACCCGACTGTATTAGCGAAACGGTTGTGCCGGCGCCAATCAACATGTCCACCGGATGTGGGACATAAAAATTCGGATCCGCGAGAGGAACATGATCAGGAAGTTGTATGCTGTCGCGAGGAAATACCTCGCTAGGTTCACGCTCAGTTATTTTTTCGATAATTACGCAAGAAATGAGTTTACGATAATATGGGTTGATCATTGATTCGATCAAGACACTTGTTCTACCTATCGCCGAAGTAGATATAGAATTCACACCGCTGATTGGTTCAGTGGATTTTTGGATTGGGAGCTGAAGACGTTTAGGGAGTTTGTGAGTAATGAGGTGAACCGTGGCGCAAGTATCTAATAAAGCACGAGCTTGCACAAAAATGCCAGATGCTGATCGAGCGTTAATTACGGCGCTCATCATTAAAGTGGAATTGCGGCAACTCAGATTTGAAGTTTGAAGACGCCCCGAGTCGAGTCATAGAGGATCTCCTCTCGTTTGACTGTTGGAAACGGAGAATTTAACCTTATCCCCCTTGACGGGATCCGAATGTAGTTTCGAATGGTGGGATCTACTTCAATGCTTACAGTGAGACTTGGAAGTGCACGTGGAATTGTGTTTGCAGAGGCAGTTTTTGCAAAGACCATTATGTTTCACGACTTCCCACCGTTTAGACATATTTAATTTTTTGAATTCCCGACACTGGTGCAAATGATGATTCGCGAGCTTACAATATTTGCAAGTTCGTGTGAAATTGGTGACAAGTACGCGATCCTCTTCGGTATTTCTGAGTACCTTAGGGTGATTGTTAGAGAATATTAAGGGCCGTTTATGACGGACGTTTTTATGCGGATTCGACGATGATTTGGTATGCATACGCGAGATGATAGCTTCTAAGAACTGCTCGACAGTGGGTGAATCCTTTCGAGATGCCATACGAGATAATCGTGCGGTAGTGGACAGTCTAAAGCTACAAGCGAAGTTAAGACTTGCCTAACGGTGTTAACGATGTGCCCGAGAGTGGCTGGAGTAGCTGCATCCGGTTTTTTTCAGATTGAATATGACTCCCATGTGCTTATTTCTTAACACGCGCTTTAGTTCGTATGTTCCCTTTAAAATAGACCATGCAACCTGATAGTTCTCGTCTGACGCCTGTAAGTGTATGATCCGTTGAGCCGCGTCTCCCTTTACGCATGTTTTTAAATATTGGAATTTGATGATATCGGCGATATCATCACGCTTATCAATGATTCATTTGAATAGATTTGAAAACGAGATCCACTCATTGTAATCCCCGGAAAAATTTGGCAATTGTGGTACGGGTAGTCGTTGTAGAGTTTGCTTCTCCGTTATCGTCGCGTTCCCGACTGTTGTGTTGTTCTGTGTGGTTGTCGCGGGTTGTTCAGTAACCCAATGTTCCGCGACATCGTAATAGCGATCCGATATTGGCTCAAAAAATTCAGATTCCTCAACTTCGAGCTGGGATACGCTTACTTAGTCGTGTAATGTTTTGTATTCACAGAATGAATCTTTAATGGTCTCAAACCGTGAACGCCCTTGCGTTGCCGATAATTCCCTGCATGCATTAATGTTATTAATTTATATTGATTGGAGATATGGTAGGATTGCGAGAGGCGGCGTAATTGTTATTGTAATAACCTAACACGATACATAGTGATCAATGAATTAATTATCGTTCATCACCACTATAAACCACTTCGAAGATCAATGATATGACAACGCAAACTCACTAATAAATGATCGGTAATACGAATAGAAATCGATAGTGAATGATCAATTGATCAACGAAGAATCCGGGCAGAAGCAATGAAGAATAGATAATAGTGAAACATGGATTATCAATTGCATTTTTGATAAAATGACTTAGCTTGAATTCTAGCAAAGTTGTCCTCTGGAAGCGGCGGTGTCGAAGTTGCTGATAGATCCGTCGTTGGTTGATCCAGATGTATTTTGTTTTTTTTCGTTTGTTTTTGTATGTTTTGTATTTGTGTATGATAGTGTGATAGTATGATTATTCGACCGAGTTACCTCACAGGAGGCACCAAAAAATGTAGGAAACTTATTCTGTTGAAATTCCCTTTTATCTTTAAATTCTTTAAGGCGTCTTCTCACTTTAGACACCTCGAAAATAGGCTATTTTCGCGATTTTTTTTTGAGGATTTTGGCAAAAAATTATGGGATAAAATGGATCCTATGTAATAAACACATTTTTCAAGTACAAGAAAAAAATTTTTTTTTATTTTTTTGAACAATTATTATGATAAAACAATAGCATCGAAAAACCCGTGTAGAAATGTTATGTTCGTGGCTTGTTGATGGTATCTCCGAGACAGGTCATCTGAAACATAAAAATAAAACAGTTTTAGATTCAGTATGTCAGTGGCTATAGCACATATCAGATTTTTAATATTCGCGAAAATAACCAAATGGCGCACGTTTTTCGAAAAAGTAAAAAAATAAACGTGTTTTTTTTTTGCAGTTGTTTGTAAAAAAAAAAATACTTCAAATCAAAATTTCAAAAATCTGATGATATGCGCTATAGCCATAACTATGAAGAATATGTCATTCAAATTTCATGACAATCGGC
>JAPYZF010000826.1:0-13903 GCA_030523045.1 Meteorus cinctellus
ATGTTCACGCTGTGTTTTACTCTCCCATGAGCATAATAATTGGTAGATTGGATAGAAGTGGAAAATTCACGACCCAGGCATATCTGGTGGTGACTGTATTAGCTAGTTCGAACAGGTGAAGGAATGGCATTGTTGTTTATCTAGTTGCAGCAAAATTTATTGCTCGATTGCGCTGCTTTTCGCACTACAAGTGTTTATCGACAATACTTGGATCTAAAACTACTGGATCGAAAACTGGTTCAAGATTTTGTTTTTTTTTTGGCAACGATTCAGCTTCTATGGAAGAACCAAAAAAAGATTTAACCGGCTTATGGAATATGATTGAAGTTTTTGAGTACAAACTGTTCTCAAAGTAATTTTCTTGTCTCTACCCTGAAAGTATAATAACCAAAATTGTTAAAGTACGATTTTCCTGTCATATAAAAACTGAATTATTGCTAAGATTTGTACTATCACCACCTCCTACAGCACATTCGCAATGAGTCCCTTCAATAAACCAGTATTTGACATTTGGATATCACATTTATACTGAACTGACTTTTTCATTTGGGCCAAGCAATGTCCTTAAATAAAGGTTGAGCCATTACTCTGTGCTATCCTGGCATATAAAGAAGACATTGGTTTTCATACATTTCTTTCCCGAGATTTTTCAATACATCATACCTGCAAAACAAATTTACTCTTTGTTACATTTGCCATATATTCTGTCAATTAAATCATTATACACCTCTGCAAAAAAAGTTCCACTCGTTTCTTGGTCATTAGTGGAATTTTAGTTGCGGCATTAATATCTCTATAGTGTGTATTGTCTGGTGTCCAGAATACTTCATCAGAATCTTGTTGATGTAATTGGAAAAACCCTGTATTCTCATCCGCAAAAAGTAAGCTGCATAATTAGTAGTAGTTATTTTTTTTTAATTAAATACATTTTCATTATTAATTCCCTAATTGAATATTGTTATGACTATTGTTAGGGTATAATTACCAAAATTCAATAAATACTTACCGTTCTTGTAAATTTTATTTTTACCTGTAGTACGAAGTCCACTCCTTTTTAATTCTTGCTTTAATTGTTCATTATTCCAGGTAAAATATTTGTTTTTTTTATCCATTTTCTTTATAAGCACATAACACTCATAACAGTCAATATTATTGACTTCGAATATTTGCGCGACATAGAATGATCTATGCTGCTGCCCCCTGGCCCGAATTTGACAAAAACGGATCCCCATTAAGTACACACACACACATATATATATATATCTGCACTTGTGACGTCTACTTATGTGTACTGTTGACTTGTGAAAAAATCTTCATTACTGTGATCATGTTTTTGTAATTATGCACTTATATATTAAATTGAGCCGAAACGCTTGGATTGACTCTTATTGAAGATAATAATTGATATATGGCCGAAGTATTACTTGATGAGAGTAAAACCTCATGCGGCGATGCTTATCATGCATCGCGTGCAGGATTATTTCTCATAGGTTTGACAGGTCTGGTATTCCCTAACGAAGATTATAACGTGAATTCTATTAACTCATCTTCAATTTTGCAATTTTGTGCTGAACGGTTCAATCTTTGAGGCTGAATGAGCTTTGTAATGCAATGACTTGGTATATACCACGGTGTTTCCACCGAACGTAATATGATGTATTGTGCAGTACGGCCCTGTACACAAAGAACATTGTAAAAGTGTGAATACATTAATGGCAATTCAAACTGGATTGAATGGATGAAATGATAAGAACACAATATGAGAGAATAATATGTGGGATAAAGCAATCATAATGTAACAGTAGATTCACGTCAACGCAATATATAAACATTAGGAAAACTAAAAGCTTCACTCTTCTAGCAAAAATTCCCACGTACGTAACTGGTACTGGGCAACTCAGTAGTGACCACAAAATTCTTTATCCTTATGAAAATTTTGTGAATTCTTTGAATAATTCTTCAGAACTCTATGCCCTAAAACACATCGGGAACAGTCACAACTCGATTCAAACGTGCGATTATATTCTCTTTATTGTTAACCTCACTTTTTCACTTCTCGTTGTGAACTGTAACTTTTTCCGTCCTAAATGCGTTGAAATGCATTAGCAGTCTGAGAGTCAACCAATGTTCCTTGCCCATTAGCCTTATCTTTAATATCTTAGAATCATTCCAAATGCCTTATGTTGGAACTTTGTCATTTTTCAATGTCAATAATTCACTTTGGCCGTAGTAACTGGATATTTAGACATGGTGCTATTTATTATTTAAGATGGAATATAAATATAATTACATGCTTTAAAGAATTTGTTTGGGATACGAATCGAATTGATGTTTCAGGTGGTTTCGGTTTGGCACTCAGTGTAGTGAGCGCTTCATTCCTCAGACCAGCATTCAGGAAAATATGTTTACCGTATGTTCCGGCTACAACTGAGCAAGTTCAAAATGTTTTTCAAGGCTTACGATCACAATCGGGTACACTAATCGACTTAGGAAGTGGTGATGGTCGTCTGGTAATCTCACAGAAGCATGGCTGATCATCATGTCATACTTACCCATTTGCATTAATTTGATAGTAAAGTGTATATATATTGAACGAGGTAGGTTCTAGCTGCTGCTAAAAGAGGTTTCACGGCATGTGGCGTGGAGCTCAACACGTGGTTAGTACTGTATTCTAAAATGTCGGCATATGCACAAGGACTGTCATCCAGAGCAGTCTTTCGTCGACAAAATTTATGGAGTGTCAATTTACGAGAATACGACAACGTGATTTTGTTTGGTGTTGAGCAAATGGTATGAACTCTATAAGCGATATATCGCGTGATTTAGTTGCGATCTTCATAAAAATGTCATAATTTGATCGCAGGTGATTATATTGGATATAATTATTTTTAGATGACAAAAATAGAACAGAAATTCATTGCAGAATCTAAACATGATGCCACCATCGCTGTATGCCGTTTTCCTTTACCAAACATAGTACCCCATAAAACAATCGGATACGGGGTAGACAGAGTATGGATTTATAAATTGCCGTGATATGTATATGCAAGTAAAGTAATAGAATAAATTTTGCCAACAGAAATGTGGACGTAACACCGTAATATTCTTGTATAGAAAGAGCTGATGTAGCATCATGATATTCATTACGAAACTTAGTTCACATAATATTTCACCTTGGGTTCGTGCTATTATTTTGGCAATATTGTTTCAGTTTTGAATTGGAGAATTTTTTCTTTCAAAGTATACCATGATTCGCTTCATAAGAGAAGTGATCATTAATGTGCCAAGTTCACTGTGTATATATGGAGAACAGAAAATATATGTAGTTTATACATTTATACAGTGTTGATTTTTTTTTCAGAAATTATGCTGCAGTTAAAGACACTTTGTCTTTATTCCACATAACTATATTTGGAAATCTCATTGACAATAAATGCTCGTACGATGCAGTTTACATTATCAATAATAGATTAGCATACTCATTGTGAACGACATGACAATTGTCTGATAGACATACAGGCACGGACGTTCAATTCATAACAAACCTTCCATTTCTTGCATGAATTGCATGTACGCGTCGTCTTTTGTTTTTGGTCGTGTTGATCTAACCATTTGCGTCTCGGTAAACTTTTCAATTAATCTTACAGGATTATTCACTTTGCGTCGATCATCACGTTTCACTCTCAATGAAGTTGGCAAAAATCTTGTTACGTCGGCCGTCAAGTTTCTTATCTGTGGTTTCGCTTCGATTGTTGTGGTACTTTTGCCATCCTTATCTTTTCGATTGATCAATTGGGGGGCAGCTGAAAGAACATTTGGAGTCTTCTGCGGACCACTTGCACCTATAGTACTTTGCATTGAAGAATTCGTCATATTCGATATGTTCTGCATTGGCATTTGTGATGGCGGTGGGGGTAATCGAGGCAAACTCGGTGGCCCTGGTCTCAACATTCGCGGCATTCCTGGTGGTGGTCCTGTGAACATCACAAATTTACATTATGTTCCATATTCTGAATCATTCCGATAATATCCGATATCAAAACTATTATTGTACGACCATTAATTAAATTTCCGTCGAAAATATGATATCGACTCAATGAAAATATTTGTGTAGAAATCTCAGTTGCAGTAAAAATTCTCATTTCAAACAGTTCTAAGAGATAATAATTTTTTTCTGTCATAAAATACCGGCGGTATATGACAAATGGGAGTGCAAAAATGATGAAGGTTGTGATAAGTATCGAGTAAAGAATACTCGATGCTGATAATTCAATTCATTTCAGTGTTTTTCAGAACTAATAATATAGTTAGCATTTCTAACAATGTAGGAAAATAATAATGAAATTTGGAATAAAAAAGGCCTTACCAGGTGGTAATCGGAGTCCGATGCGCGGTGGTGGAGGAGGTGGCATTCGTAAATGCATCGGGGGTGGTGGCGGTGGTGGTGGCCGATAAAGCAGTGAAGGTGGCGGCATACCCATTGATGTCATCGTATGCTGCTGATGTTGAACCTGCCCAATAGAATGATGCTGACTGAGAGTGGCAGATGTGATATCGGATGAATTAGAAGATTCGACATTTAGACTGCCATTTTTGTTATTTTTATTTAATTTTGCTCTATCGGAATCTGAATCGAGCACAGATAATCTAGCGTTCAAATCTTGGGCTCGTTCAGTCTCCCTTTTTTTATGAACCACCTCCATCTCTCGCATAAACTGATCGATATCCTGCCCAGCCATTGCCAACATTTTTTGCTGCAACGTTGTCGGTTTGACTTTTTCCAGCTCCTTCTCTTTGTTTTCCACATTCTTGTCTTTGCTGTCCAACTCCTGTTTACCGTTCTCTTTATCATCCATAAATCTTATTGTACGTGATTTGTGAATCGTCTCGTTCAACTAAAATGAATCGAAATGGGTTAAAAAATCTTCGGAAAATCTTCCGCTCCAGCGTATATATTTTGATATTATGAGTATGTATATTTCAAATTTGGAATAAAATATGTTGACGGAAAGCGTTCAGTGCGAATGCGAAGAAACAAATCAATAAATAAATTCGAAATACCATTCTGCGTATTTCTATACATCATTTACAAATATCGGAATAAAATAATGAACATGATCGCCAACTCTCCAGTTGTGTCGTGAATGACACCACTAAATGGTATGGGACATTGCATCAATCTCCAATATCAAATCCCTCTTTACGAAATGCATAATCGTATAAATGGTGAGATGTAGTCACTATATAAGCATACCTTATCAGTTGTATCTTCATCTTCGTAAGACAAATCTATCGGTGGAAATGGTGGAACACCAGGCGGGTCTTTCTTTGGAGCTAGCACAGAAAGAGCCGACGTACCCGAATATATACTTGTTTTTTTCAGGATACTTGGCGGAATCGGTATATTCATTAGAGGAAGGTGTTGGGGCATGTAATGAACGTGAGGTGGATATACATGTGTTGCCGGCTGTGGCATGTCCGGTAATGGAATTTGAGATGTCAAAGATCCTGAAACATAAAAATATTTAGAGAAAAATGTATATTTATGAGAAAAACGCTGCTTGGGCCATTTCCACCTTTTTTATGTATCTCCTCATTATATGAGGAGATCGTAAAAAATTGTGTCCATATTAATGTGGGCGATACTATATGGATCAGACGATTATAATTATATGCGACAAAATGTTGTTAATTCATGAACTTGCGCATCAACATCCAACTATCGAAAAAATTATAATTATGTATATTTTTCATTTCAGACTTCTATGAATGAATCTGACAATTTCCGTCGTTCAGAGTATTCAGAATGAGATAGCGTGAAGGAAAATATGGTATGAAGTCTGGATTCCGGTTGAAAAGAAACTTTTTCTTTTCTTTCGGAGCCAACAATGAAGAAAATTTTTGCTGGGCAAGTCTTAGATAACTTATATATTAATTCTCTTGTATTAATGAAATTTTCATCGGAAGCAATTTTTCCCCACCCACCATGAAACATTATACGTACGTTATAGTGTGACTAGTGTTACATATAAAATCTGTCGCATCCAACCCTCAATTGATATATTTATGTATATGAACGATGGAATTTTGTAGGAACAGAGAGTTTTCTATGAAAACGTGCGAGCGTCTCAAGTCTGAACCTACGATAAACATACATAGCTTCAAAACAGGAAGACCCTTCTTGGTTACCTGAATACAAGCGGGACATTTCAGCATTTGTTGATGGTAATGGAATATCATCGACTTGAACTTGTTGTGCATGTCTTACGGCCTCAAAGTAGGTTACTAATTCTATTCGTCGCCGTTCATATTGGATCAGTTGATCCTTTAATTCAGTCCATTTTTCTTGATCATCTTTAGCCTATAATTATTCAGAACGCTTTCTATCATTTATCGAAGTCAAAAATCTTGGAATAGTATGTTTTTTCATATTCGGCGTAAATAATTATTGAGCTGTTCTCAGCTCTAACTAGGGCACAGCTGTATATACTTACATACATTTTGAGTACCCGGTCGAGAGTTTCCTTCAATTTTTTTCGTTTATCTTTCAAAACCTTCTCATTGAGAGGTGGTGGTTGCATGACGTTGTACTCTGCCGGAATGAAATTTAATGAATTATTTACTGTCAATATATCACACCACAACAGTAAACAATGTATTTTTACCCATTTGATCTATTTTTTCCATTTCTTCAATAATTTGCACAGGATCTTTTCCCTTCAATACAGCAGCTCTCACAAGTTGTCGCTGTTTTTTATTTTTCTTCAATTCTTTTTTACGAGCTTCTTTTCCTGTATTGATAATAAAACTATTATGTTTCACGATTTTCATTAAGTATCATCAGCTTTGAAGCAGTCAAGAGAATGTGTCATTCAATGAAATGATGTAGATACTCACTGGCTTGGTCTGTGGGATTCATATATTTGCCACTCTTGGTGGTATTTATCGAGCGACGACCCATTTTATAGTAAAATATGAATTAATCCTTGTTAGTTTTCTTTCTATAATTTCTGCTTCAATGTAAACTATGTTTTTGAACAAGCACCATTATATTATTTACACGCAGTATCATTTAACTATAAGCTGAAAATGGTTTCCGTAAACTATCTAATACGTCCATGCAACTGAGTTACTCCAGCCGATATTTACAATAAAACTTGCAATTCAACATATTATCTGCACAATTTGTTTCTGTGACTTCACATGATTCAGCTCATGCCAAAGGAAATGTCGTTTTCATATTCTGTCAAAGTTAGCCAAAGTACTCCATGTGTCCCAGACCGTTTATACCAATTTGGGCTAATTTCGACTGTTAGTTGTATCTGTAAAAATTCAGACGACCCTGCGTCATTCGAAACCAAAGAGTATACTCAAAGAGTATAGTACACTCTTTGAGTAAACGATATTTTTTGCTCGAAATAACTTTAGAGTTGGGCTAACGCTTCCGTGGCTTTAGCAGTTTACATGCTCACCCGACTTGGATTGAAACTGCTCAATGCTGATATAGGGTGCGTTCGGGGGGCGCGCTTTTAGGGCTAGTACACACACTTTCCATAGCCATAACCATAAGCGAAATGGAGCTTCGTGATTGGTCGAGCGCTCACGGTTATGGTTATGGAAAGTGTGTGTACTAGCCCTAAGGTCGAAATTCATCATAAGAACGAAATCTTCTGGTTATCGATATGGAACCCATAGCATGCAACCAATGAGAGAGCGCGATTCGAGTGACGTCAGTTGCAAGTTTGAAATATGCCCGCTGAGAAAACATAACCTGCAAAGAATGCAAAGCGTGTAGTACGGTGATTGAGGGTACAGCAAAATTAAATATTAAATAAATTGTACGAACGTTTTCATGATGATTCGTTTTCTGACAATTACGATAGAATGACCATTCGTGCCTCGTCGTAATGAATGAAGGAGATGCATTATTAATTGACCATGTACGGAGCTATCCTCACTTATATTCAAAAAAGAATGAAAACTTCAAAGATCAGAATGTACGAAATCAATCATGGACGGAAATCGCATCACGTATGGAATGGCCTGGTAAGTATAACTGTATGTTTATTTTTTTGACCCTTTATTCATTGAATTATTGAATATAAATCAATGGTAATTGCTGCAGTCGATGAGTGCCAACGACGATGGTTGCGATTACGGGAACGCTTTACGAAGGAGAAAAGGTTCCGGGAGGGCGAAACTACAAGCGGCAGTGGTTTATCGTATCGCAAGGGATTTGCACTCTACGACAACATGCTGTTCCTTTTGGACCATGTTCAAGGGCGAAGAACGTACGCATGAATACAAAGTTCGATAATAGTATGGTATTAAGTCAACGATAAATAATGGTATGAATTTTTAATTTTCATTTTTTTGCTGTAGATCGACGAGTAATTTTAAATTGAGACGAGCTTCTTGTAAGAAAAATGAAGAGCCATCGCAGCCTCCGAGAAACTCGTCAACAATAGCACGCAATGTGCCCTCGTCATCAATGCGTAAGTGTTATTCTTTTGTCTTTTTAAGATGGTTTTATCATATATTTGTCCATGCGCTTTCGTGTAACGCACAAAGACGAAAATAATCGAGTGATTATTTTCAATGCAATGTTTTGAAAATTTTTCTTGGCGCCTTCAGACGTCTTGAAAATAATTGCAAAATCAAAGGTAGCTTGACCGAGTAGATATCGAAATGTAAATTGTGTTAAATTGCAACTTGTAACAAGTAGTCTCCTGGGAAGTATACAAAAATTATATATCTCGATTTCTAAACGACGAATGTTATTGAAATTTAGCGTCAATTTCGAGAGCAGATTATGGATATAGGCATTTATCATAGTGTAATTTGAAAACTTTCTATTTCGCAGATAAAAAAAATTGGATGCAACGTTCATCCACGCCATCATGCTCTCCACAGGAAGAGCGATCGCTTTTTGTAAGGCCGCAGTCAGAGGATAGACCTTTGATTTCGCATTCTTCGCTTACCTCGGCTACGCATGTGGCGAAAAGTTTTCAAATCGAAGAAAATTCGCAGCCAGCAGTACCCTCAACCTCAACACCGAGCCACCCTTCGACATCTTCATGCAAACCAAGGGTCCTTTCGAATGAGCCTTTCTTACCTCCGCGTAAGTATTCCCCTTGCACTTTTTTGCCATAGAATAATATACTTGAATATAGAAATAATTTATTATTTAATGTATTTAACAATCTGTATATATTTCAAATGAATTAGGAGATTTTTCCGACCGTTCTGCACTTCAATCGCCGGGTTCGAGAGCGAGTGTGTCACCATCGCCACCGCGATCTTCCTCCAGTGAATCATGTTAGTATCTATATTGTTTACAATTTTGAAGCAAATGTATTTTAATGTTACACCCGGGTGTGTATCAAATGTGAAAATACTACACCGTTAATAATTCAAAATTCTTTTTACAGCTTGAAACTGTATTAAATTGATTGTTCCTCCAGGAATTATTAAGAAATAGCGTTCGCATGTCTTGCATGGAAAAAGAAAACTTTGCTGAATGAAAAATATGTCTTGCTGGTACGTGGTTTTTAATCACATTGATTTTTGTAATTTTCAGTGAACGTTCCATCATATCGAGCGAAAAGGACAAAGAATTCCGATTCGTTGGAACACGCTCTAGTACAGTGTGCTACGAAATTCAGCGAATCCGTCGATAATTTGAGACAGCAAGTGACACCACCGTCGTCATTACGCTATCAAAGTTTCGCTAATTTCGTTGCGGAACAATTAGAGACTCTTCCACCGGCAAAGGCCCAGATCGTAGCATGTAAGATGAATCAAATATTGTTGGAAGAAATAGTTGAACATTCCTCAAACGATAATTGAATTAAAATAACATTAGCATTATTCATAGTTTTAGTTTTATAAGTACGTGGTAAAAACATTGTTGGAAAAGAAATAATACACCAGTTGATGAGAACTATACAAACAATGATATTATTTCGTACAAAATAAAATGTACAAAAGTTATACAAAAGACTGAATATTTTTTCCTTGCAAACGCACACATTTTTTGTAAATAAATAAATACACGATCCACGAAAGGGTGAACGTCTCGTTATTAAGGTCGTCCTTTCGCGACATTCTAATTGAAAAATTGTTTTTCAGTTTTTTTCACAGACATTGAAAACTGGAAAAAAAAATATTTTCACCGTCACAAAGCTTCCTCCTCGAGGAAGCAATTGCGAAAAAATTTTTCTTTTTTTCTTTGAAGAACCAAATAAAAAGCTTCTTGCATGAAAATGTATGCAAAGTTTGAAAAGGCTCCACTGAGTAGAAGCCAAAATATTTATTGATGAAAATGCAACTTTCAACACACGCTCTTTCAACAAAATCTTAAGAAAACAATATAATGAAATGACTATCTTAATAATCCGCATTCAAGCCTCAAACATAAAATTTTTTGCTGCAAAAGATGTCTTTGAGGCAATTTGTAATTATTTATAGAATAATCTTGAATATTGAATAATAAAGAAGATAAACAAGCCAGGTGATTTGCGAGGAATCTTAACCGTGCAAGAGGCTTGCAAAACTATTTTGCAAATGAATACAAAAAGTATGTTTGAGGCAAGTTGAAATTTTCACAGGGTAGTATTTGGTATTGAAAATAAATATTCTAAAAAAAACAAGTAATTATATCTCGATCACCTGGCAGATAGAAAATCTCACCGAAAAATATATTTTCTCAAACATATTTTCAGTGTATTTTTTCAAAATAGTTTTGCAAGTGTTTTGCAGATTCGTCAGATATCTCATCTGACGAATTTTCAAAATGCCTCAAACACCTACTCAAAAATGTGTACCAGCTCTCAGACTGGTAGGAAGGAAGACATTGGGCATGTTTGGGGTAACTCAATATCATTCAACGTCAAGTTAGTCTCAACACATTCATTATTGTGTATTTCATATTGTTGCAATATATATTACGGAATAAAAAAAATGTTATATGCCAAAACAAGAACCTATTTTTGGTTCACCATAATCAGGATGAATGAAAGTATTGAAAAAAAACTTAGTAAACATACAATTCCATTGGAGATATTTGAGCGCCGTATTTCCGTAATATAAACATTGTTCAAAATGAAAAAATACATTTGCAACTTGTATTTTCGGAATGATTGACATATTCTGGACTGTGTAGTTAATATAATTCTGAGAGCAATTCCGGCACCTTTTTTGAAATAACTTCCAATAAAGAAAATGACTATTGCACGGTGATCTGAGAAGAGGATGATGTGTAAATTTGCTTCCATGAATTGCATGAAAAGTAATATTTAACAGATAATGTCTATATATCGCTCGTTAGGTTGAAAGAATGTGTCATTTGAAAAGACACACAAACGCTTAGAAAGTAATCGATGAACTTGTCAGACAGTACTTCTTTTATTTCACATAACTTATTCTGTCTGACGTAATCATCAGCCTGAGGCTTTCTGTCCGTTCCATGCAGCATGATCACATATAATTCATAGATTTCATTTAAAATTTTCATAATGATCATTAAATCCATGCAGCAACTCAACCTAGTTTGTCAAGCTCAGAATTCTGTGTATCATCACTAGTTTCGATTGCCTGACTATTGTGTATTTATTGTACTGTGGCTCGATTCAGTTTGAAGCAATCTGTATTCCTGAATTACTCAGAAACACAACAGAAATGGTTAATGACGAAGTGACGAAATGCGATTCTCAGGTTTCCAAACTGATACTGCCCTTTTGAAATTCACCCCTAGTTAGAGTTTACTCTTTTGATTTTGACTGCACAAAATCTCCCTTTTTAATTGTAAAATAATATTATTGGACACAATGCACTTTGTTGCTATCCTGTGGAGGGATATCTTAGTTTCACAGAATCCAATTTTCAGTGACACGAGTCGGGTTTTTTCTAAATCAAGATTTTTGTCCAACAAAAGTCGGTATAGTTAGTATTCGGTGAAATTTAAAGAGTACATTATAATAGCAATTTGTCCCTGATTGTTATTAAAAATACACATGGCAAAAAAATTTCAATTGAAAAAAAAAAAATTTTCTACTGATGTAGATTTCTCGAAATAAAACATCATCTTTTATCTTACATAAATGCCGCAAACTTCCTCCCTCTCCTTACAGCGAAGGAGGAGGACGCATTAATTCCAATTTAATATTTCTCATCATCAAAGAGCACCTTCATAACTTTTAATTTCCAACACTCAGACATGTGGTGAAAATGTACATACATAATCAGATTGCCAGATATCATCAATATTCAAAATCACGAAACTTTTTGTTTATGGTTAAGAAATCGCGCGGCATATCCAACATTCTTGACACCTCTTGTTTGTTAATACCAATAAACGGATTCGATGAATTGTAGTATAAAAAAATCTTCCATACCGATTTGCTTGTCATATGTACCGGCATAAATAGAGAGAGGTTTCACGAGCTATCACATCGAATGAAGCAAATGAATTTGTTCTGAATTCATGTTCTTATTTGATCTATTATAAATTTCATTGCGCCGCCGAATATCATACTTGATTCTTGCACAACTCCACCACTGTTAATGGTAATTCATTGTAATCAATGAAATCTTTTCCAACACTTTTATGCCCTTGTGTATCACTCCCATGTTCTCGCAATCTATTGTGTTCCATGAGCATTGCCGGAAAACTATAGCTTTCAGAACAATCGCTTGTATTCGCAAGAGAAACTTGGGAATTTGTACAAGTTACAGGATGATAATTATCACGTGAAGATACGACAGCTCTATCATTTATACAGAGTGGAAGTTCTGACGATGCCATTTCTTGCGGATAATTTTGTAGATGACATGCCTGTACATCTTCCTGTATCGCCGAGTGTTGCTCACTACCTAACTCTAGTGCTGATAGATTCGGGAGTAGTGATACAGAAGGCGTGCTCAAGTCTGCTGCAATGTCACTTGATGAGTGATGCAAAAACTCCGGACTATGTGCATGGTGATTATCGAATGTCTCTATTGCATTATGGTAGTACATATAATATTCATCGGAATTATCTTCCCGTTGACTGTATTCACCGACGATCTCGGCGGGAATTTGAATCGCTGCGGCAGGTCCTTCTGCCGGACGATCGGGGGCAGTACCCTTCATTACCTCAACCGCTAGATAATCAGCAGCCCTGAAAAGTTCTGTCGCGACTAATAATTCAATTGTTGTTCTTATTGTAGGTCTTTCACGACCCATGGTTCCCCATTCGTCAAGAAAAATTTCGCTAGCAGATTTACGCTGTTTTGTAGCAGCAGTTTCAATCATCCTGCACAAACATCAATTAAATAATTGGCTTACAAAAAGGTGGCTCTCATCGAATACTTATAATTACTTACGCGATGTGTTCACTAGTGAACATGGAATCGATTCGTGACCCAGGTTTCTTGATATTTCCCATGACATTTTTCCAGAGATGGGGACTCAACAGTTCTGCTAATCTGGAAAGGTTGGCTGGCCGTAGTTTTCGGATCTCTGTCTCTAAACTGACCATATCTATCGTTATTGCGAATAATTGGCAATTCCTATGTGACTGATCTCATCTATAACAATATTATATAGGTTAAGTCATTTGTCTTTGTCATGCAGTTGTGTTGATAGTAGGGGTTTTCCAATTAAGAAGCACGGTGCCCCACTGTGCGACACACTGCGGCACGGTGCGATAGTGTTTGTTGGAACACAATTTATTTACTAAATTGTCCGCCAGACTGCACTTTGAGCGCCGTTTTTTCCCTCGAGTACAGTCACCACCAGTTATGCCTGGGTCGGGAATTTTCTATTTTTATCCACTCTACCTATTATTATACTCATGGGAGAGTAAAAAACAGCGTGAACATAGGCAGACCTAAAGATAAATGTGCATAGAACGGTTAGTAG
>JAPYZF010000827.1:0-13894 GCA_030523045.1 Meteorus cinctellus
GAGACTCTGGCAGCTGAGTAGAGTTCTTCCTTTCCATGAGGGATAGAATTGGAAACTGTACAATTATCCAACAGATGGAATTCTCCATCCTGTCACAATCTCCAATAAAATTTGATCATAATCAATAAATCAAATACAAAATAACAATTGTTTGCCAAATTTTTCATTCAATTATGTGATTTTCATATTTTTTAAACAATCGTTAGAACAATAAAACAAACGATTGAGTAAATGATAAGATTTCAATATTTATTTTTATGTTAAGAATTTAAAAGTATTGAAAATAATTTTGTTATGTAGGAGAAAATATCTCAAAGATCCTCTTGTTTTTTTTTATTTTATTTGATAAATTGAATTGGCAGCTTTCGACTATAAATCCACAGTTAAGAATATGACAAATAAATATCAAAAAATCTCGGATAAAAATTTCAATGTTGAGTACGATGTGCTCCAACATGATTCTTTCAACTCTATCTCAACTAGTTTCATTCCTGTTTCATAACATGACCTCATCTTTTCCACTGTCTCCACTAAGTGATTGATATTTCACATTCTATAAAATGTTTCCAAAGATTGACAGACATTTTCACTTAGCATGTTGACTGATGTTACTTATTGCAGATTCATCAGACATTAATTATACCAAAATGATTTTGATGAGTCAAAGTGACATCATTCGAATTTCACAGTTCATTACTTCAACTTTTTTTTTCTATCAACTCTGACTTTATATGAATTGATTTTCAATTTAAATTTTCATTAGTAAACATACACAAAATTATTCTCATTGCAAAAGCAACTAAATAAATAAATTAATAGAAAAAAAAAAGTCAAATAATTCCTTTGCCATTTTTTGCTAATCACAAACATCTACTTTTCCATCAGCGCATTGATGATCTCAACAAAATTGAACTGATCCAATTAAACAAGTACATGCCAAGTACATTATACACCAAATAATCTGACAAATAGTTTGGAAATTGCGGATTGGATTATCGGAAATTTAGAAGCTGTGTAGACGGACAAACAAAGAGCATCCAAGAGAGAACAGGACAATATTCAGTTACTGGCAATCACAGTTTGTACCTCAGCTCTATATTATATCTATATGTACACATAGACATTCAAAACCAATACAAATACTCTCACATGTATATACTAAATACATATTTACCTTCAAGCAAAATTTCAACGCGATAGAATGTCGTTGGGTAAGGAGAATCGCGAGGTTTGACTGCCACAAGAGAGACCATTAAAACGAACATGGTTTCCATTAACAGGGGGAGCCTTGTTGCAATGTCTACTCACAATTCTATATCTCGTTCAATGTATATGTATCAAGTGTATATATTCTACTGAGACCAACCACAGTATTCTCTTACCATATATTATATACCAATTTATACTTTTCACTCAACAATTTATGTATATTTATCTCATGTACAGAGTGTTTGAATTTAATGATGGCAATTAAATGTAAATGGCATTTTATTGATTTCAATTGAAAAGTTTTTGGGGGATGGAATTTTCAAGGTTTCTACGTAGGGCTTTACTTTGATACGAATGTTTTAATGGGGAGGGAGAGGTTGTGAAAATTTAATTGGAATGATAATCTGTATCAGTGAGGATTTTCTATTCGAACATTTTATTTGACATAATGAATTGGGGATGTTTAGGTAAAATTGTGAAGAATTTTATCAGGATTGTGGAAGATTATTTGGGAATATTGGAATTTAGAGAGGATTAAGGGAGATTAGGATTTGATAACGATGGTGAGTTTGTGAGAGAACATTGGAGAAGTTGTTTGATAAAGGTTGGATGTGAATTGATTGAAGGATTTGATTTGCAAGAGGCAATTCATCTTTTTTTTTCTTGAAGATTTTTCAAGCTTTTGATTAATGAACAATTTCATTGACTGCTGCACTTTTAAATGTTGTATGAAGCCAATTTTATTTTAGACTGAAAAGTTTTTTTCCATTTTATTTTATTTTATGAAAAATGTTGTAAACCGAATGAAATAATTCTTGTGCAAAAGTTTAAATAGTTTTTGTTTAATATTCATCTCAAAAATGAATCAAATGACACACAAAAAAAAATTCTGTTCTTATTCTACAAAATAAAAGAATAAACAAATGAACAATCGAAAAAAATGAGTACAAAAATAACAAAAAAGAATAAATTAGAATGTAAATTATAAAATAATAATTCACAATTGAAACTTTATCAATTTCCATAATATTTGTCTGTAAAAATGAATTCTATTAAAACTCCCTAATAGAAATTGTTTTCTAATTTTATTTTCAATATAAATAATCGTGATCAATTCTGGTGAATTATTGCGTAATACGACAGTGAAAGAAGAGAGAATGCATTTATGCATTTACAAGCTGACATATAAAACACAAATACAAACAGAGAGTCCATATGAGAGAATTGGAACATTATCGACTTCTATATATGTTTACAAAGTGCACACATTCACATCACTGAAATACACACATACACAAACAAACTTATATGCATTAAACTCTCCCCCTCAATTCTAATACACCGGAATATCGAACGGTACTGTGATTTACGTGACTTTCCATTCTCTTACGTGCAAAGATGCTCGTTTGATATCGTTAGTACGGCGTGTGCGGTCAATTATTCACCAACTATTATATATTATACATAAAATATATAAATACATCTCACATATCACAGTAAAACATTTCCTTGTGAAATCTTTACCTACAAATGTGGAGATGCTTTTGATAAAAATCGATTTTCAATATAAATTTCTACAATTAAAAATAATTATTCTCTCAATTAAAAAACTTTTCTATAATACAAATAAAATAATCTAATTATTGTAAACAAAAACCTGTCATTTTTTTTCATTAATCGAATATTTATTATTCACTAAGAAAAATAGACAATGGAGAAATTCCTAAATCAAAAACAATTCACAACTTTGAATTATTTTTACTACAACTAAACAATTGAAAAAGATTAAAATGCAATTGAAAGAATTTTTCCTCACACAAAATCCCTTTGTCAATATTTTAAAAATCATAACGACAAAAGGATTTTTCGAATTATTATTATTATTACTAATCACACCATTATTTTTATTCCATTGTCTAATTTTAATCACGCTGATGTATATCAATGATTAAATTAAACATTAATCTTAATAATTGACTGGTTGACAGTGATAAATGCGTGATTGAAATTAAATTTAATGAGAAAAATATTTAAATGAATTTACAATTGGGCATTTGGTATAGTAGAGGCGGTGGTGGGTGATGGTGATGGTAGTGGTGGACATGGTTTATTTTCTCTTTGGAAAGTTTATCGATGACGACGTCGAGGGGTCGCTCGTAGGAAACGGACACGGGGGAGGTATTGGGGCAACATACTATTTCGTGATCGTAAATTTTCGTGTTCTCTCCCCTGGCTTAGATTTAAAAACAACGTTTCTGTATGCATATAATATATATACACATAAATACATACATATGTATAAAAATGTGTGTGTTTGTGTAGAATTGTTGCCTTGCACCCCTTCGTACCTCAACGTGCACGAGTGGCCACTGACGAAATATGAGAATTGCACACGGACTCGCGCTACTGAGATTGGATTGCGCATTGCGAATCGCTGTAGAGGGTTCTGTACATATACACAAACACATAAATACGTAGTCAAGAAAATATGTGCATATATATTTGTGTATGAGGGGGAAATAAAATTGGAATAATAAGATTTGCATATAGTCAATGTGAAGGTCGAGGACATAAAACATATTGTCCTACATCAGAAAAGAAAATTATTCCTTTTTTTGTTTCATTCAATTGCAAATCATTTTTATTCTATTGGCATTTTTATTTATTTAAAGTACTTGTTTTATTTATTGATTATTCACCGACTTTTTTTTTCGTATTTATCCGTTAGAGTTAGGAATTGTTTTGATAGCGAGAAAGAATTGTTTCTTTGATGGAAAAATATTTATAAAGTAGAAATGGTAAACATTATTTTTGATTTTAGTTTGAATTAAAATTCCGATTGGGGTGAAAATATTCAGGGCAATTTGTTTATTTATTTATTATTTTACACGGGTGGGAATTATAGTGGGAGAAGAAAAATATTGAAGTAAAAATATTTGATAGTGCATGGCAAATGAATAGTTAAAAATAATTGTTTTATTATAAGAATTTGTTATTCATGAAATGAGGGCATAAATTCGTGTCTGACACAAATTTTTCAATTCAAATCGGAGAATATCAAGTTGGATAATGTAATTAATCTCTATTTATAAATACTTCTCAGTTTACCATGTTCTTTGTGATACGATTCAGTAGAAAAAAAAGGAATAAAAATAAAACACGACACAAGAGATATGAATGTGATTATTTTTATTTCAAACTGGCCCGCGATAGATGGCGCCAGTAGAAAAATCAATGGCGTACTATGATTGAGTGGGCTTCCCCGGAATATTTATATTGTTAGAAGCAATTCACTTGGGAGTTATGAATAATATTTGTGAAGATGAAGATGTAACAAGATTGTTATAAATTCACAGTTTTTTTTAGTATTTTATTGATTTTTTCATCCGTCCTAGATAAATAACGAGAAGAAAATTAAATTAAATTTGTAGTCCCTCATTGATCTGACGAAACGATACAGGAAATAGTAAAGTGATCGTATATGAAATATTTTTCCTTCATTTTAGCAAAAATTAGCCATAAAATTTAATTGTTTTCCCATAAATTCGATCAAATGATTTGTAAAAATGATGAAAATCATAAAAAAGTGATAAATAAAGTTAAATTTATAAAAATACTGCTAAATATTTATAGCAATCATCAAATTCAGCCTATTAAAAATCACTCAACTTATATTAAACAACGAAATGTTTTTAACTATTGTAAAGAAAAAATTATATATAATAAATATTAATCTGTATCAGATGACTTTTTCCTTCAAATAAATGAACAAACGCTCTCCACCAACATATTCCATTCCGACTAATGAAATTGTGGTATAGAAGCACCACAATTATTCATCGGCGTCGATGTTCAATTACGAATAAATATAAACATCAAAATTCCCGACCAAAATCTGTTTACACATCATCCATTCTCATTTCCACCACAAATCACCGATTATTTGTTTATCACGTTTATATATTTGCAAAATGAGCAATTCAAGTATTTGTAACATCAATTTGAAAATCATCTGAATGTGATTACAAAATTGAAAAACATTTTTCAAATTGATTAAAAAAATCAGAAATTTAAATTAAAACAATAACTATTCCAATCTTTCTCAATCCAAAATTGATTCTTCATAATCTTTTATTCATAAATGTCTTCTGTATTTTTTTTCAACATTAAATGAAACGTTATGTATTGTTAATCATTGAACCCTTGTATTTGTCAATAAATAGGAACACATGTACATGTAGACAATGAGCATACATTAACGTGTATATTGGTCGTTCAAAATGTAACCGATGGTGTATATCAAACGGAGATAAACGACGAAGTACTCGAGGGACATTTGGAATGTCAACGCGTGTTTGTGGGACTCCACCACTAATATCATCCTCTCTCTCTCCATCTCTTTCTCCCTCTCTATTCTCTACAAATGTATCTGTCTTCTATTCTCTACCCCCAATAGTCCCCATGATTTACCGAATGAATCTTGTGCAATTAGGCATTGTCATTGTCAGTGGCTGTTTGGCTCCCCACTGCTGTTTCCTCCCTTCTCTCGTCTCATCATTGGCTTTATTGCTATTATCCAGTCATCGATTATCAAGATTGAAATCTAAATTGATTTATGTGAATCTTCCAATAATTAATGTTTATTTGGGTCCATAAATAGAAATTTGGGACGAGATTATTTCACTTGTTGAAATTGATGAAGTAATTTTGTTTTTGGTTTTTATTATTTCGATATTATTATTTATTAGTCTTTTTTGTGGCTAATTTATTGAATTTAGAACGTTGATGTTTGTTATTGAAGATTGTGGTTTCGTTTTTTTTATTTAATGTGATAAATTTATCTTCTTGGATTTATTTTGGGCTATTTCAAATTCGAATTATTCAATTCAATACTGAAATTTATTTTTGGAATGACTTTGAGTTTGAGTATATTTACAATTCGTGCGGTTGTTGAATAAAAAGGATAGATTGATGTTATAGATAAAATGAATCACCGGAAATATGTTAGACAATTATAAATAATTCAAATTCAAAAGTATTGAAATATTCATTTGATTTTTTATATGAAAAACAACTTCTTGGCATGAATTGTTGGAGAGAATATTTTATGTATAAATATAAATGATTTCAATCAAAAATTCTCTGATATGAAATATTGTAAAATATTCAAACTCATCGAATGATTGAAGAGCTTGCAACAATCTCATGACCCAATTTCAAACCATATTATTTTATCCTCATGCATATTTCATGAGAAAATTCAACATGAAATATGTTTCAATAGAAATGAATAATAATTATGGAAAACTTGCACCTTTTCCATGTTAATGCTGAGTAATATTTCTGCGTTTCATTTCAATTTTTATATTTCGTTCGAATGAATGAGAAAATATAACTGTGAAATATGTGATGGGGAGAAATATAACTGAAAGAAAAATTGCCAAAACAAGATGACTGAAAAAAAGAAGGATTAATCTTCCAACACTTTTTCCATACATATTTTCCACAGTCATATTTTCTCCTGTGCCATTCATTCGAGTTATATTTTTCTAAGCTGTATTTTCTTTCAGATAAAAACAGTCTGAGTACTAAAATAAATTCGGGTTTCAAACACTATTTTACAGAAAGTAAAATTATAAGTCATAAAAATGATTCAATCCAGACATTTTTCCTTGATTTATTTTCTTCATTCTAGATCAGTTATGAATATTTTCTATAAAAAAATCGACAAATCGTCTTTTTGCTTTTTAAACTTTGATAGACTTCTTTTTTCTTAATCAACATAGCACGAGGGAGTGGATGTTTTACCACAAAAACTTTAATACAAATAACACCATAAATGAAATAGATAAAGTTCTCAAATGTGTATAAAAATAAAATATAATTAAAGTCGAAGCTTTCAACTGTCGCACTACTGCAAACTTTTTCATTAAAAATACTTTTCCCAAGAGTCATGAGAATAGATCAGAATTGTGCTCTGACTTTGTACAAAAATAAAAAACAATTAATTTTTAATTGAAAAATTTTTCTCAGTGTTGATAATTAACAGATACAAAAAAGTTTAAAACAGGTGAGAATAATTGATGAATCTCATTGTTCTCAATTTTCTTCGTTTTGTTCTGCTATCTCTAACTTTAACAAAACTTTAGTAGATAAATGGAATTAAGACGTATGAGCGTCTTGTATAAAGTTTGAGTTAGGAATTGAGTTGAGACAAATGTGTGTGTGTGTGTGTGTGTGTTTGTGTCGAGGCCACACTGTTATGTGTATATGTGAACAAGTTGAGGTCCGAATAGTTGGAAGGAAAGATAATCAATAAATTCCAAAGAGGAAAATATTCAAATCAAAGGCATAATTTCCAACAAAATATTTAGAGTAATAATTTTACATCAAATTCCTTAACATTTTTATTCAATAAATTTCGTAACTATTCAATTTATGTTCTTTATAATTAACTAACATTGAAATTCTGCTGTGATTTAGAGAACAATCGCTGATAATTTGTTGGTTTTATTGACCAGAGCAGAAAAAAATATGAGGAAATTAAATCAATATTATTTCTGTATAATATTGAGAATGTTGACCACGAAATTTTACTTTGAGCTTTTACTATAAAGTAAATAATTTGATTATTCCAATTTCTCCAGTTTCATTCGACATATTTTTAATGATATACATTTATTATCCATCACTTTTACAAAACGATCTGAAATTAATAACAGAATTTGCGGATGCATTTGATTGATCGTGAAAATAATAATAATTTGATTGATAAACGCAGTGGCGTTAAAAGTAACTTTCTAAACATGAATTCTTCCATCTTTAATTTACACTTACGAAAATTACTAATCCCACAATAAAAAAATATGAAAAACTTTCACAACAAGATTAAATAATAATAACTTACACCAACACATCACTTTACTTTTATGTTGACAATTTTTTTTCTCAATGAAATTCATTTTTTCATTTATATTAAAATTGCAATTTCGAACTCACAGAAAATTCCAAACAATTTCCTCACAATCTAAATAAATTTCCACTAAATTTATTCGAATAAAATCAAATAAATTTATTCTTCCAATTTCACTTGATTTATTTTATTTGTCAAATATTAAAAATGATTGTAGATAATGTTGTTTCAATTCAATAAAATAAAACGTGCATATAAAATTGATGTGCTTCGCCCTTACTGGAAAAACAGTCAACTGAGTGATAAACGATTTTTCATTTGTATGCTATTCGCCCGTGTTTGCTAAAGTGAAGCAAAGGGAGAAAGATTTGTATATATGAGAGTTGAACAAGTGAATGGGGAAGGTCATTTCTCACAGCACAAACTAATATTCAAGAAAAGCAAATAATATTTTTCATGATAAAAAATATATGAGTGATATTATTTTACTTCATAACCTACTTTATTTTATCAACCTATATATTACCAACAAAAGATATCTATTCACATAATTCACAATGTCCTGTTTTAATGAAATTTCAGAGATCAATACATTTGATAAATCGCTCGATGCAAAATTAATAAAATTCGTATCAGTATTAATTTATTCATTTATATTATTATATTTCTCACAATTCATAATAATAATTTTTCAATTAATTTATTATTGCATCATTAGATTATATTTCATTATTTTCTGTATTCATAATTGAGTTTATCAGAAGAATCAATTTTACACGTTAAATAATAATTAATATGCAACATTATTTACGTAATTGAATTATTGTTCTGGGAATTTATATTTTATTTATATACATAATAATATTGTTATTCGTTGTTTCATTATTTTTTTTTCCTCTGCTTATTTATTTCCATTTCAATTCAATCTTATTAATTACATTTTTATATCCTATTCATTTATTATATTTTAATATTCAATATGGAAATAAAAGATAATTCTATAAATAATTCTTCTTAATGCATGTTTTAACTGTTGCAGTTATGGATACATTACTTCACACGTTAATTATTAAATTACAATGCAATGCAGGAACAGTAGAGGCAGGCAACAGCAGATTGTTAGCAAATAATATTATGTGTGCAGTTCACTTATTAAATTAATTACTTTCGACCAATCCAATTAAATCAAGATAAAGTTTTGTTATAAATTGAGGTACAAACTATCGCATAGAATTTTATGTCAGTTTTAATTGATTTTATTTTTCTTTTTTCTTTTCATTCTCTTTTATTTTATAAACTATAGAATTCGATTCGATCATTAGCATTTATTGACAAACTTTGTATTGCAAATTATGTCCTGCACATTTATTTTTATATTTGATTCAATTTTTTTTTCTTAAATTCATTTTATGTTTCAATAGTTTCGTAGCATAATTTATCTTTATACACCATTTGATATGTATATACAATATCTGCAATTAGTGATTCTCTAAGTACATTTTCAATGGTTATTACGTGAAATTGAAGGAGAGTTTATTAATTAGCAATTACGAACTCTATCCTTCAAGCTAAAATTCATTCAACTGTCGGTGAGAGAGTTTCCTTCAGTCATCATCAAACTT
The DNA here is from genome assembly GCA_030523045.1 of Meteorus cinctellus. NCBI lineage: Eukaryota > Metazoa > Arthropoda > Insecta > Hymenoptera > Braconidae > Meteorus > Meteorus cinctellus. The sequence continues at coordinate 9,745 of JAPYZF010000827.1, forward strand.
CTTTTCAACTTGCTTGGCATTAATACTTCGTGTCAATAGAATGATTAATTACATTGATGAACTGAGAGAAAAGAAAGGTAAAAAGAATGAAAGAAAAATGAAAAGAACATTCAAAGGGAATTTATTTTATGAATAATTTTATCTCAAAGCGCAGATGTGATGAGATGGTATGAAAAGTTTTATTTGAGAAATTGTTTTTCCATTGAAATATTAATTTTAACTTTACTTTTTGTGTTTTAGAAGGTATTATTTTATAATTGAATGAAAATAATTGCATTTGATATGAATTAATATTTTTAAGAAAATTATTTTAGTTACTAAGAAAAGTTCAAGTCCATTTAATTTTTATCACAACTTTTATCTTTGAATTTCCGTTTATATTATCTTACTATTTCAAAAACAATTTACACAAAAATACTCACCTTAACACAAATCAAAAATGAAATAATTTCGAAACACAGTTTTGTTACCATAAATTCTCAGAATAATCCAAAATGAAATCGAATACGACAATAAAGAGTAATTAAAACAAATATTTTCCTCAATAGATAAATCCTCAAACATAAAAAAATAAACAAAAAAATTCTTCACTAAAAAATTGATTTCAAATAAAAATAATAATTTTAAAAATAATTCCAGTTGCTTCAGTTTTTCAAATTCTATTTTAAATACTTCTAACGTATCATTTTGTGGTAATAAAATCTTCACGATCTCATCATTGATGTAAATAGAAATTTTTTTTTATTATTGTTTTAATATCTAAACAGTGAACAATTTCAAATCTCACGCATTAACCCACTTAAGCTCACGCCGTTATTTCTATAGAACACAACCACTACTACAACGATTACTAATACTACTATTACTGTTAGCAATAAGTCTAATATATCTAGTGTATTACAATACTCTATTGCATTAACCGGTGAAGAATTTTGCATAGTTTCTCGCATCAATTGTATTGTTCGTTCAGTAGATTATGACGTTATTATTTCACAATTATTATTGATATAATGTTGCTAGTAATACCGTTAATAATACAGAGAAATTCAACATAGAATAGATATGAATTTATATCTAAACATAAACATCATTTAGAAACATAAATTGAATTTCATTTGAATGGAGTAGTAAATATAAAAGGTATTTATAAATGTTAACACATTTAATGGCTGACATGAATAAACGACGAACGATATTTGAATTATTATTGCAATTAATTGTTGTCTGAATTTATAAATTTTTTAATAGCATTAAAGTTCAATTTCAGACATTGATTTATTGTTATAGTTTTTGTATACATTGCTAGCAGGTTGTGAGAATATTTTTTCATTCATTTTTCCATCGCGTTTTAAATTAATTATTTCATTGAATTTTGAATGAATAGAATTAGGATGAATAATAATCATAGTGAATAGACAATTGAGATTGACGAGTGAACAGAGATAAAAGAATTCTTAATGTTGGATTTATAAATTCATAATTTTTCAAGGATTAAGAGAAGTACAAGGTAAAAATTAATTATTAGTAATGTTGATAAATAATTTAATAGAAGAAATCGATGTTGAAGATTTGGAATTTTTATTTATATTATTATTTATTTATTACTGCTTGTTGATGGAACAAAAATACTTTCGTTTTAACACAGCAGTTATTGATTTGACAAACTTACAAAATTCAAATTGTAAACTGTCTCGACCTTCAGAGATGTTACAACACAGGATTGGTTTAGTCATAGAAATTCACGACGAGACATTCAAATTTTGAATAATGTTGAATTCTCTGCAATGAATAATGGAATTTGATGAATAAGCAATTCAACTTGAAGGATCAGTAACAGCTTTGAATCTCAATTCAACGAACACTAAAATTATTAATTATAATATATGTGGAAGAAAATTCCACATTGTGAGGAATTATTGCTCATGAATTATTAGAGAAACATATTGAAATGATAATGGAAATTGATTGCTTAGAATTTCAAAATAATTCTTCGCAAATATTAAACGAATTTTCCAATTGATATTTACACTGATGAAAAAATTTTTGACATCGTGCAAAATCCAATGGTTTAATTGAATTTCCAATCATTTGTTTGAAAATAATCCATTTATTTCACTGATGCATCAAATTAATTTTATTCTAGACAAAAAAAATCATTTTGTTATTTTAAATTGATGAATAATATACAAATCTAATACTGAGCTGTGCCAAATGTGTATTTGGTAACAATTAGGAAGTCTCAATTGACAAAACTTTACCCAAAGTTAATAAATTGCTCTGTCGCTTCAATTCCAACGTTTTGATTTTGATTTATTACTTTTGTCATTGACATAATTACCGATGCATTTTTAATTCACTCAAAACTGAATTCATTCAATATCAAATACAATTTTACAAACAAACACAAAATATTTATTAAATTCAACAAATTCATATAAAAATAATAACACAATAACTGCCAAAAATATCTTTATTTAGTTTCAATCAAAATAAAATTCAACTGATGACTCACAACAAATCTCATTCCTGTCTCAATAAATATAAACAGCTCAAATCAAACTGAATAAATATCTAAACATAAAAGTAACAAAATATCAGTTTAAATAACAATTCGTAGCTAAATTTCATGACAATATAGTTATTAAATATTATTACTTTCAGTTTTTCCGTCAAATTAGCACAACAACAATTAAGCCACATTAATAAACCCTGAACATTGATAAAAAAAAAATCAAAGTTTTTAATAAATTCATCAAATAATAGAATCTAAAAACGTTACGTAACAATCAAATACAGCAATACACCAACATCCTGTACAATATAACATAATATCACTATACAAAACCGCACAATTAACACAATATTCAATAATATCAAGATTGGAATAAATAATGAAATATAGAATGCATCGAGCAATATAATAATTTATCTGATATGTAACACTGTTTTCAACTTGTTTCCCTCAATACCATTCACGGAAGAATTCAACGAACTGGCTTATCCAATGTTTTACGACTGTGAATAACGAACGTGCTGTGTACCACATGGAAAAAGAGAAAGAAAAGAAAAATAAATACTAATAATAAAAATAAAATAAAAAGTATTGCTGGGTGAGGTTCTCTCATTTTCTTATCTGTCTTCTTGTATACTTTCGTGTTTTTTTTTTACACTCTTTTCTTTTTCTTTCACTTCCCTCATTTTCTCAGCTTTTATCTACGGCACAGCTGTTAATTCACTAACAAATTAGCACTCGTAATTTTTCTGTTTCTTTCTTTTTTTGTTATTTTCTTTTTTTTCCTCGTTCAGTTCTTGTTATTATACCAATTCCAACATTGGTGTGTGTTTTTTTCTGACGATCATCACCGTTATTAAAAAATGGAATGTGCAGGTATAAATGAGGTGAAATACTGTTAGAAAATGACTTGTCATAAATTTTAAAGAATTTTACTTTAGCAATTTGTTATGTAAGTGTATAAATGTATATGTAAACATAAGTATCAACTAATGATCTAGAATAATTTGTTTAACACTCAAGAAATATTTGAGACAAATGTAGTTTTCACATTTATTTATCTATCCACTCTATTTCCTTTATAATTATTTTTAGTTTTATTATTATGTGATTATTTTACGTGGAATATATTTCCTATGATTGAACGATATTTTTATTACAAATTATTGGCTCTTTCTCAATAATTTGACTGTGTTCTTTACAACGCAAATACACACCTATGTATAGTTATGTTTTATTATCCTTCCACTTCCTCAGTATTTTTTTGTTTGTTTGTTGCTGTTCTGAGTAAGTGGAAAAATTATGAATATGAGAGTGTGACTGTGAGTTATACATTCCGAATTATACTGCTGTGAGAATCAACACTACAAAATTATTTTTATTTAGTGCATTATATTGTGAAGAGTTTTGATTAATTTTTATTTCAATGGTGATTTAATATGAGTGTTATTTGTTTAAATGGGAATGGGAAAAATATATACACGTTTTTTTTATATTCAATATACGTTCCTTAATATAAAAGGACTGGGATTTCTTGCCTGAGAATACCTAAGTTACCATAGCAACCGCAGCGGTGGTGGTACCAATTCTCTGATTTCCCTCCCATTTCACAGTCCTGGCGTGTTTGTTTACATCGTT
>JAPYZF010000828.1:0-15808 GCA_030523045.1 Meteorus cinctellus
TTGCATTGATCTTCCTTTTTGCTCTATACTTTATTTCATTTTTCTTTCTTATTTTTTCATTCATCATTGCTCTTTTGCTTTTTCTTTCTTTTTTTCTTTCGGTTTTTCTGTGCAGGCTTTCGGGCTTCCTCGGTGTCGGCTCTTAATTCGGTAATACGAATATACGTTGGCATCCGTTTTCCTTCTATTCTCTCGCTATTTTTACATGTCTGTATGTGTGTGTATGTATGTATGCATATAGAAAAGTACCAAAGTCTGGGTGGATGCTATGCGTCGGCGGCCCATGAGAAACCGGGCATAATACACCCTCGGTTTAAGTACAGTCTGTAATTATGAAATAACCCCGGACCCTCTTTACGCCTCTATTATCATAGCTCTTTACGCTCCGACGGCGTAACCACGACACATTTTTCCATGCTAGCGCGTTCGCGGGCTCTCGTCGACGTCGTCGCTGGCCAGTGTATTATATAGCAGGGAATAAGGGAGTTAGAGCGAGTAAAAAAGCAACAGACAAGGAGAAGAGAGAATGTTGGCTAACCCGCAGCATCTCTTTGCTACTGCAGCATTTGCACTCATGAGAAAATTCATGCCCACGACCATACACACTCAACTTCACGTTGCGTCCTAAGCGCGACAAAGGTCTCATATATATGTATATATATATAAATAAACACTTCTTTTATATATGCATATATACATATTTAACACCCATGCTTATTTTTATATAGCACAATATTGATTCGCGCAAATATGTTACCCACTTATTCTTCTTCATACTCACATAACGACAATATTTTTAAGGTAAAATATACTTTTTATTAGTTCTCCTCATTCATTTTCATATTGGATCTTCCTTTTTATATTGAATATGTCACCATTTCTGAGCATTGTTAGAATTAAATAGACCAAGATTATGAGAAAGATGGTAGGTACGTGTGACGTGGGAAGAGGTTCAATAATATTGAAGACAACACAGTTCTCGAAGCGTTAAGTGTTGTCAACATGGTATAACGTGTCCCCACTGTTTCTCATGAAAACTCGCTGTTGGATGTTTGTTCGTGTGTTTACTTGAGTAGCCTCTGAGTTACTGAGATACGTCTGATCATGTCACGTTTACTCGCGCCGGCTGAGAATCCTCTTCAAACATATATACACATATATATATATATATAATGTGTATAGAAGATTATGGTACAGTAGTGTGTTTGTCTCTTCGTCAGTTTTCTGTGATGCGGAAACAAATTGAGACTCCATAAAAAAGAACAGGGCAAATTTTCGTACACGATGCGTCGTGATCGGTCTATCGAATTCATTAAAACATTAATTGTATGCACGAGGCGATTAGTATTTATCAGTGTTGTTTCAATTATCATATTTTCATGCTACGAGTCGAGTAATATCCATAAGATTGTTGCGATGCCAGAAGGATAAACTTTAGACAGAACTGTGTGTGTATATCATATGGTAGTGGCGCAGTACAGATGCAGAATGATAAACAAAAGAAAAAATATTTCGGTGTTTTTTCTCGTTTTTTTTTACTGCGGGCAGAGATGAAAGATGGAGCAGGTAAGTATGAATACACTTTGCATCTTAGGATAAAAACTTGTTGAGCTTTCATGCTTCATCTTCTTTTCTATATACACGGTGCGGAATAATGCTCGATTTTTGGATCAGGATGAGACGGAACTTGCTGAATTCATCTCAGTTTCAACTCACGGTCTATTTGATATTTCTCATCGAGATTTGCAGACATAGTTCATTAATCTTAAGCTTTTAATTTCTCCGATTGTGATTTTTAAATAATAATTTTTATCCATTGAATACAAAACGTATTACATGAAGGATATATCCATGGCATTGTCAAACATAGGTTATTGATAATAAGAGAACTCCGACAGAAGTAAAGTGAGCATGGGTATGAGCTTATTTTAGTATTTGCTGGAATATTATCTTATTATCTACATATATATATATATATAGAAGCCTGTGATGGCGAATGAATACGAATGTGATGTGGTCTACATGTTTTTGTTTTGTCTCAATAGATCAGAACTAATGTACTTGACGTTCAACGACCTTACGTTCACGGTTGATGAGCTATCACGCACAAGGGAATGCAGTATATGGCAGCCGTAGTAGTACTAGCAAGAGCATCTAGGATGTTCATCACGTTCGAGCTCATTCTGGAAGCTGTTACAACGCAGTTAAGAATCTCGTTTGAAAGTCAAAAAAGTAAATTTCAGTCAAAGTCAAATTTTTTGGCAGATTGTCAAAGCATCTCTTTATGAGAGGTTACTGGTAAAATGCCGTGTTAGAATTAAAGAGGGGCCAAATTAGTATTCCAAGTCATGACTATACTTGAACCGAATAAGAATCATGAAGTTAGGAATAAATCAATGAAGGTCTGATCGAACATTTGTCAAGTAATAAAACCCACAGCGGAAGTTGGAATGATTCATAACTATTGGGAAGTGACCGATTTCAAGGAAACATTCAAACTTTTATTCAATTGTCTGATTTTGTCGAGCGAATGGCGAGGGAATATTTGAGGGAGATTGGATTTGCCAGAATATTCAAGGAAAAATCAAGTCGACAGGTACTTCGACTCGTCGATGTGTTAATGAAAGTGTGAAATTTTATATACCCTCTAGGACATACATCACGTCAGACGTCTTACAATACGTGATATCTCAAAATTGCAGGTAAAGAATCATAAAATTGAAAAAAATATTGATCAATTATAAACAAAATGATTCACTTATACTAACATGGAATGCTCCAGGTGAAATTCAAATGATTGAATTCGTCAGCAATATCAAAAAATAAAGTTATTATGTGTACTTAAATCCAAATAATAAATTCTAACATTGCCAGACTACATTTTTTCTCCACCATGAATTTTCACCCCGAAAATGTACATCGTTTCATCTCTATTAAATATTTTATTCTCCTTACAAACTACATACAATTTCCATAGGTATTTGTGTTTATCATTTGTGATGAGTTGATGCGCCAATATCTTTATGCTTTTTATCCTAGAATATTTTATATATAGCTCTAAAGAAAAAAATGAAGCAAGTGACAGCACGGTTCTAGATGCTCCAATCTTTCACACGTATATAGTTTCATATAGCTATATATAGACATACTTGTGTGAGCGCGTGGAACTGTGATGCATTACGTTGATTAAAGCTTTAGATCCTTCTGTCGGCAAACGACGATGCTCTGCGCATGGTAGCGTACGGATTTGAGATAGGATTATTTTCTCTCGACTCTCGTACACGCGCGATGGAGAGAGTTAATGAAAATATAATCAGCGCATATAGAAGAGCAAACGCCTGTGTTCAAATGAAGGAGAAGAAAAGAATTATGTGGCGTTGTTCCCTCTCAGTCAACTTGAACTCATACATTTTGTCTATATGAAAACTGTTTACACCTCTGTCAACTTAATAGTTTGCTTCCCATTTTACTTTATCAGAAATACGTGTATATCTATTAACTCATTCTTTGACAGTCATAAGACATTAATGTTGAATTAACTTTTTTTTTTCACACAACCCATATCCCTGGTATAAAATCTAAATAAACAAAAGAAATGGATCCACTGAAACCTATACAAACATAGATTATATTATGTGTGTGATACAGAATCCTATACCCCATTCTCGGAGAGTTCTTGTCTCTCTAAACATTCTGTCAGACCGATGACAGGTGCTATTTAAAATGTGAGGTCCGAATTAAAGATTTGCGGAAAGCGAAAGATTCATAGAAAGACGATCGAAACTCAACGATCATATTCCATGCTGTTGAGTCTCAGATTGACTTGATTCATCTTTTTATCATACATTTTGTACATTATATGGAGAACTTATCAAGGGTTGTTGTTTTTTTTTATATCACAGTCAATAATAGGAGTTCAGAGACCGGTAATCTATATTTTTATATTTGTATATTTTTGTCTTATATTTCATATGTGAATTGTTTATATTTCTTATATAACTTGGAGTATATTTGCAATGTATGTTGATGGTTGCAGAATTTTTCGTGGGGTATAGATGGCCCTAAGCAGGTAGTCGCAACTATTGCTTGCTATTGAAAATTCATCATGCCGTATGTATATTCAAAATTATGTGGTCCAACATTCATTTGCTTTATGAAAATCTTTCATTGGAGGCATGACCAAGACGTTAAAGTAATTCTTTTTATATCCGCGTCCCAATCATATTCTATCCTGGTCTGTTCTACTTGATCCTCCAGCAATTCTAAACTGCGTAAGATTCATAATACTTCTGCAAAATACTTCTTTAGTCTCAACCAAAATCAAACCATTCAGTGACTGTCTATCAGTCTTATTTGCCGAGGATAAATTCTTCTTTTGATATGAAGAAAACAGACAGTGTTTTTCAACTGTCTAACTTCTTCATAATTGATGAAGTGTAACGTGAGTGGCTATAGACTATTCATTGTGAATATGCATTCATATACACACTTAATGCCAGGATAGCAGGAAATCACATCCACAAGGCGATACTTCAAGCATTACCATCTTACCTCCAATGAGTTTCATACCCACTGTGGTGCTTCAACATTTAGCAAAGCATGCATTAACTCAACGGAAGGAAGTCGAAAGAAGTACACACAAAACACGCTGAAAGTACAAAACTGCGAAATCCTAACACAGCAAATTAATACGAACATCACAAACAAAACAAAATGTTCTATCAATCTTCTATGAAACATATATACATGTAGACTTTTTAATAGATTAATTTGTGAACGTGAGTGCCCCAATTTGGGCGATTGGAGATATAAACGCGGAAAAGTGATTGATATTTTCGCTTCACTAATCAATTATTGTTTGGGAACAGTCAATACTGTTGGGTATAAGTCACTGGCTTTCTTTCATTCTCAATCAATATGGACATTATATGCATTCAGCTATCACATAGACATGGATACACCGCTACGTGATGGTTTCATACAAGATTATAACGTCAAATTGATGGGTTTGTAGGTACCTATTTAAAGTGGCAAGTGATCATGAACTGACGCGCATCGTTGGCAGACGCGGAATTAGGCGCGGAGGACGCGCATATATACACATAGACGTGGACATCGCTGTTCTGATGTCCAACAGAGACTCGTCGAGACGAGTAGTGGATACAACGTGGTTTACCGATTCACCAGCGTTGCCGCAAATGCCATCGGCAGCGTTTACCGCACCGTAACCACCGCCATTACAAGCACCACCGATGGCTCCCGAGTCTGGTGAGCTAAAACCGACGTGGACGCGCTCGAGTATATATATATGAAGCGGTTGCACCACCAGCCCGCGAACGACGCGGTGCAACGCCTCGAACAAAGAGAATATGCACGATCCACTAATTTTGCTCGTCGATATCGCATTTCCCGGTCCAACTGTCTCTGTACTCTATCTACCTGATGTCTTGTCATTGCTAACTGGTACTACCACGGTGGCTGCTGAACCCGGTGCCCATATTGTTCATGTCATTACATAGCTGTTGCACAATGTTGTTACATTGTTACTTTTCATTTACGCTCCATTGAATTTGTGGTGTCCGAATTGAATTCAATTTGGAAGAGTATTTAATTGTCAAATTCTGCGTCGCTTCATCATCATTCAATTCTGGATCCCGAAAAGAAAAACAGATAAACTTGTGTACACGATATCTGATACGGCAACTTTACCTTATCGCTTGTAATCGCTTGGAGGTCATTGGCTTCAAACAGTCCGGATTTCAGGGATATTTCAGATATTGAATCGTCTGATTGCAATCAGTGTAATTTTCTATATTTCATGATTCTCACTTGAAAACATAGTTATTGTCATACATATTTTTACGAAAAATATATTTCGAATTTAACTTTTGCTCAACGAATATTTCTATTGTAAAAAAAGCTGATGCCAATTGGGAAACCCCTAATCAAATTGTTTTTTCAAATGATAACTAATTTTGAACTTCAAAATTCAACGGCAAAACGTCAATACATGTAAATGCATCTTTTAATATTCGAAGCAGTGATGTCACTACTAGACGCATCCATCAATCCCCAGCAAAATGAGTGGAATTGTCAATTATTTCTGCCTTACAATCGATCAAGTTGCTAATGGCAATTCATTGAGTATATCAAGGGTAAGCTCATCATAATCACAGTGAATTCGTACATATCCTTGACGGTCACACAATTTGATGCATGGGTAAATGCGCGTTTCCTTTCTTGTCGTGATGTTTGAAGTGATGGATGATCATACCGACCATCACGAAGTTTGATCATCTGATTTCATACTATATTTCCTGAAATTTTATACCAATATTTCACGAAGTGATGCGAATTGACATTGCTTTCGCATCTGCACAACTATGCTATTGTTGTTTTCTATTAGCGTATGTTCTGATAACGCGTTTTCCCCGTAGCAGATGAAAATATAACCTCATTACGAGCGACTGGAGAAATTATTGTCTCGTCAACTCCTTGTCATTATTTTCTATGAAGTGCTTGTCGAGCTTCAAATTTTAAGCAGGGTTATCGAAGTTGGTTGAATCATAAGATTTTCCCGGGTCAACTAAAGAAACACTTTTATTCTTTGAGCGTTTGTGGGTCCTGATACGTTTATCTACGTCTGACTTACCTGCCATCGGTTGGTATGCTCTTGATGTATGTATGTATGATGATTTTTGAAGTTAGATGTTGAGTAAAAAATATTTCCAAATCGCCGTTAACTTCCTATCAAAAGAGAACTTATTCGAATGATCAAACTTGAACGTTCTAAGCGAAGGTGAGATTCAGACTTCACTGACTGGGCTTATCCTCTTTGATTTCACTACATTTTCTGTAAGATATTAGTTTACCTCGACTTTGTACATTATTGGAGACATGCAGCTAGATTCGACATTGTGATCACAAAATCTTGATATTCCGATATGCGGCGCAACAAAACTTCTCCATTGATTAGCATCGACGTTGTGGAAGAATAATTAACTTTGTGTGATATTTCTGGAATGAGAGGGCAGAAGATATCTCGAGATGTTAGTAATTGAAGACAAAAAAGTAATTTTTCGTGTGAGACTTTATTTCCTTCACTGAGAATATTCATACTACTGGAGAGATTATTAACAACCCAAAGAGCATCATCGCACGATTGGGGATCTTGATTTTCGTTCAACTCTTTTGGCGAATAACTATCCTTTATTTAAGACACTACAATATGTTCCTGCATCAATTTTTTCATGTACTGCGATAGTGGAAAGAACCCATATTTAGACTCCAAATAGTCCATATTCTCATGTGAACAATCGATAGTGCACTAATGAATGCGGAGCTCGAGCTGTTCTCTCTCTACAGAGATGAGCTTTCCTTTTCTACAGAAAAGAACGCGAATCTCATCTCTGTAGAAATTTTTGTTTTCAATCAGAACTAAAACATTTTCTTGTGAATCGCAGAAAAAGACATTTCATGAAACATAGTTTCATTATTGGTGTGAAACATTATCTGACGAAATTTTTGCGTATCCCGGGATTATTAGGTATTAAATTTTGTTAATATACGACATAATATTTTTTGTTCGAGACTAAATAATGTACTCTTTTTTTTTCAACTGGCAATCAAAGTTCGAACGTTTATGAAGACTACAACTGAATATGCTGCCAAAATCTCAAAAGGTGTCACCCAGAATTATGCAATAATTTGTTGATGGAAAAACAAATGGAATGGTCGTAAGAACAGTTTCAACATATGGAACTTCGAGGATAAAACTCGGCCCGGGTAAAGTTCTCTCAGACTTCTCATCCATGTGCGGTCAACCATCCCAACCTTCTCTCTGCTGTAGATGAATTCTGGCGATCCCGCATTCGTTGATTCATGAGTCTGTACTAACACATGAAGTTCATCTATCAGATTTAACGGGGAAAGACCAATATGAGAAAATTGAGAGAATTCTGCATTTTTTCAGCGGTTTAATAGGACCATAATGGCAAACAAAATTATTCTGTCATAATGGATATATTCGTTTCAATGCTTTCCCAATAATATAGAATATATTCGAGAGTTTGTAAATAAAATATGTTTAATTTATTTGTAAATAGTTCCAAAACATAATTTGTGGACTGATTATAAATCGTTTCAAGTCATAAGTTCGTCATTTTGTGCATTAATCTTGTGTAAAATATAGTGAAACTCCGCTGCTGAATATGGTACAAAAATATACTTTACTGATGAGAATCAAACATTGATGAACGTTAATATATCTATAATGCAGTAGGTATATAGATATAATGTGTACTTGCGCCAAATATGTAGTCGATCATGACAAATTACGTGTCAACAAACAATAGCGGTGACCGGAGCTTTACTGTGATGGCTCATTACGATGGCTCGGACGTACGTTGTCAAATGGAATATACGAGTATATGGGGGTGAGTATGGAGGAAGAGACAGAACAGAGGACAAGGGATAGAGAGAGTGTACGCGCGACATAACAACTTGCCTTTATGACGTAATGTCGCGTAAATGCTGACGCGATTATCCCAAGTGCCATTTATAATTCATCATGACTCGGGCTCTCGTTTGTATTTTGACAAAAGAAGATTATATATCACATATGTATACATCATACATGCTCCGATGTCTATGCATAAAGTTTTGTTTAAATACATGCACTTAACGAGCGATAGAACACTCTTCTTCATGGGAAAATCATAGGGAAATTTTGTATGAATACACATTAATATTCATATACATTGAATATTGATATCATGCACTTTAATATTTTTCACTTCTAATTTTCATTTCTCCAGACTTTTTTGTCGCGTCTGAAAATTTGTCTTTCTAACAATTTCACTGCAAATTTCACCAAATTACTGAGCTGCCCAATATAAACGATAAATATTTTATAATATTTAAAAAAAGGAACGTAGGAGTGGAGTATATTCACGCTCAGGTACATACCCTAAAAGAATTATGTGACTAACACTACATACATGTCACATCCACAAAAAATAAAAAGAATTCTGATATAATGGAAACGTTACAAATATCTGTTTTGCATTTAATTAACAAAATAAATAGAGTTGGGAAAATTGGAATTATAAAAACTGAGAGAATAAATTTCGATCAGCAATATAATTCTCGAAATGATATAAAAATGCAACAGCGACATAGTAAATATAAACAAAATTAATTAGATTTCTCTACATCCAACAATAAATTGTGAATTATGATTTTTCACACGTAAGCAAATTTAACATAGAAACTATAAGTACAGATAAAAAGTTTAAGAGGGTAAAAAGTGCAATTTTATTTATTCATTTAGTTTTTTTATTATTTCTCGTAGTGTGACAAGAAAAGTGGGATAGGACACACTCGGGGCTAATAGTGTTGGAACATATTTACCCGGAAAATGGGAAGATACATTTTAGTTTTGCATTCGCATTGGTATTATATATAGAATCCACTTGTGAAAGTGAGAGGAAGAGTGCAGGGTCGTAGCATTAAAAAGGAAGAGATGGAAGCATAAAAGAGAATATATAGAACTAAAACAACGCAATGTACGGGGGAGAATGGTTTCCTTTCTCTATTTCTTTCTCGCTCTAATGTTAAGGGTAAAAGCGAGTATGAGACAGAGAGTCACTGTTGAATAAGAGTCAGTGAGATAAAGACACATAGGGAAAAAGAAATGCGAAAGCGAGAGAAAAGACACCGAGGATCGGGTCCCATGTGCCTGTCACGGTTTTACAAGTCTATAAAAAGAAGAATTTCAGACTCTGAGTTAAATATTGCCACTGCTACGTACTGAATTTCAAGTGTTGTGGCACGAGCAGTCACAGTGGTATTTCTCGCGACCAGATGCCGCTTGTGTGCGGCATCTAATGCGCATTTGTTTTTACTATCTTCAATTAAATCATTTATGATAATTCATCTAAATTTTCCTTTTCATCAAATCAATCCTCAGAATTTTTCTAATTTATATGACAGTTAAATACATCGATATTACAGCAAAACATCTGCTAAATTGCGCTGCATCATGTTCCACCACACTAAATGTAGCCACAGACATGAATGTGAATAAATATGGAATTACAAATCTATACGAATTGATTTGGTAATTGATAATCAATAATTTTATGGCATATAATGATGAATTAAATTTTCTCCTCCTTTAAATTCAATTGACACGAGACATCACTTCGAGGACAGATAATTTCTCAGTGGCTCTTTTCATTATTCATCATACATTTTGAATTATTTCGAATAAATTGTGTTAAAGCATATCACTTACTACTTGTATCCTGCTTCGGCTGATTACCCGCTGATGCTGCCCAATTGACTTTCATTTCCTGCAACCCATTAAACGCCGTTGTATTTAATAAGTTTTTTACTTCCACAACTATATTAAATTGCATGTGCGAATATACATAAATGTACATCACAAATATTATGCATACATATTATCTTAAAAAAGTTATCAATAAGACATTCAGTAACATACGTAAAACAATAGAAATAAAGTTGGAGCGAAAATCAGTTTGAAAATTTAAGGAGTGGATAGGACATGAACAGCATACCAGTCTTGCGGGCCGCAACACGTCCGCAGCAATTTGCAACTTTTAATAGTTTGCTGAAGCGCAGGCTGTCTCGTTTGCGCGCGAACTAACAGCAAAAGGAGAGTTTACCTCACCCCCGATCTCCAACGTACACACATATGTATATTAATGCATATACCTTATGTAAAACCAAAATAACTTCAGGCAATACAGTTTTTCCATCAGCTGATATATAAACACACCCACACACGCACATCCTGAGGCGTATACAACGGAAAATGTAGGTGGAAAATATAAATCACATAGATATTTCGATAGATTCTAAGTTTTCACACTTGTTCCAATGTGTTGTATTCTTCTGGATCAATATTTTATCCAAAAGGTTATTCAACAAAATCTTTGTAAGAATGAAAAGCCGTCTTCATGAATGAACGTGATCGAAATTTCCGTAATATGATAGTTCAATATATTATTTTGAAAAATTACATTATCAAGGTACTTCCGAATATTTCGCCTCACACAATCAAAAACTGCATCAATCTGCAGCACATATTATAGCAATTTATATGGATTGCCGAATTTTACAGTATTGCTATTTTTCTACCGGTCATACCTATATATATGAACGTTCATCCAAAGTAATAGCCCCGATAAATACGACCAATTCTGACATATCCCTAATATATATACATAATACAAATATATATATTTGGTATTTAAGAAATAAATTATTATGGAACACTCCTGTATATATGTGAACAAGAATCGCTGTAGTCTAACGTACCATATTGGCCTTTGGTGTGTGAAATGCACGCGATTTGTTCGATCGTCTGATATTTATTGTGCTATCATCTTTATTGATATCACCTATACTGGATCTATAAGAGGTTTTGTTGATAGTAGCGGTCATACACCCACTAGTCACAAGCAATTCTCATATAAGAACTTTTAATGACAAAACGGCGGTATTTTCAGTCAGAATGGGCTCGATCAAGGATAGATGATGACTATAAAAAGGAAATACAACACATAATCATAATTTCAGTTGCTTCCACTCTCCTTCTATACAACAAAATTACTTTACTAACCGCTAACGCCTTTATTGCGTGATTTTCGTCATATACTATGAAACGGTATTATTCATGGATAGTGCGATAAATTTAAACAACATTAACCGGAAAACATTGGTCGTGTGTATGTAGGACGCAAAGTTTGGGAGATATTTTTTAGCAATAAATGCACAATCGGTGAACCGAAGTTGTCTCCGAACACATGGGATTTATGATTCGAATTGGAAGTGCTAAACGGCTTCAAATCATATGGAATTTGGAGAAGTTGAAGTACTTTACGATACCAATAACCAATCAGAGTTATATCCTGATGAACGATCTCTGTGAAGCGGGTCCAATGAAAACTCGTTGGAATTGAATGAATGTTCCACAACTTTTTCACTATGTAGGAAGATTTTTTGAGAACGGGTCGTCCACTTGAGTGCTCGTAGTTTTATGCTTAGTGTTCTTTTGAGAAAGATTATGTCAAAATCTATGACCAATCGCCGGAACAATGAGAGTATCTCATAGATTGCTGTTTCTATTGAGGAAAAGTCTATTATGGTAATACGGAGAAGAAATTTGGCACGAAGTATAAAGCTCATGTAAATATAGGCAGGAACACTCCATCAAGTTTTAAGTTAATTATTTCTATATGCACGCATCTGTAACTTTTTTGCATTTCATCAATGTCATGAATTCAAATCTTTCCAAAATTAATTTTTATGAGCTTTGGATTATTCTTGCCATGTGAATTTTCATGAGAGCGTAACACGCGCAACCTGATTTGTGTATCCCAGTAAGACACCAAAGTAAGGCAAACAATTTTATTGGGCAACTGTTGAATTTCTTCAAATTCAAAACTTCGTCTCTGAATAAACTCAGATATTTCTCGGAAATTTAGCCGAAAACTATATTCTGGTGGAGAAAACTGATTGAAAATTTATAACCAATTCGGTTCACTATATTTTGTTCGTAATTTGTCTGATAATTTCATAATAATCGTCATTTGCAAGTATACAAAAGCTTACATAGTGCTCAGTCAAATGGTCATCTAAGTATTCTTGAATCCATAGATGCAATAGTCGAACATTTTTAAATTGTATAAAGAAATATCCTCGCCATTTCAGTATTCTGATTCTTGAAGTATATGAAAATTTCTGACCAAGAAATTAACAATCATCAATTGTTCTCAATAAAATCCACATACGCCCATTTATGAAATGAATTTTATTCATCGGTTGAGTTAATCGTCGCTTTCCTTTGATAAAATATCAATTCTTGAATACCACGTTAAAATATCGCATTCCTCTTATGCGTGAGAGAGTGATAATAATCGATGGGATTGCACCCTTTGGTGAAATTTGGCGCAACCGCAAAAAGATGACACTGGTAAGTTATCAAACGGTTACAAACAGATTTATAGCCATGGAATTTGATCACTTCGTTGCCAGGTATTTCTGCCTGTGATAATATATATATTATGTATTTGAAAGATACGATCTTCAGAAGTGGAAAGGTTCAAGTCTAGTAATTTAGTGAACTAGATGTTTCAGAGCTATACCTCATATCTGAGTTGGAAATTTGTTTTGTGTTTGAATTTGTCATTCTTCTTTGGTCACGACTCACGGAATGATAAAATTCATTGAGAAAAACATTATGTAAATCTTTCAATTCATTTATCTTCTAGCGAAAAGGATATAACCAGTGACATGCCTACATTTTTGCCATTTATTTCGATAAATTATTTTCAGAACGTCATTGTTGAAGATTTTTACTGCAAACGGAATGTGCTCGCATCTCCACAACTAAGTATAACTCATCATTATATTTATGATTTATCAACATGAAAAATATTTGAGTCATACAATTTTGAATATATCACAATTTTTCGTATGTAAACATCACAGACATGGCAAGTATATATGCCGTGATATAATGCCTACAAACGGGAGGAAAATAATTCTCAGTTTGTACCGTATGAGGGTCAAACGCGCGTCCCTACTGGGTATGTACCCATAAACATCACTTCTATCCGTTAAGCTACCCAGCTTGGACACTACTTCTCATTCCGGAACGGATACATATCACTCATCATAGCTAAGACCTTACCGTCTATCTTGTCAGATGAAAATCAGTTGAATCACCGTACTCTATATAGGTCGAAGACCTCATACTAGAGTCAATACATGAGTCATCTGGTTTTATCGTTAGATATTTCATGCATTTAAATCAGAGTCAACTGAAATATGATAACTATGTACATAACTGGTGACTACGTGATCTCTGAAGCGCTAAAAATTCTTCGAATAAATCGATAATTTCCATCCTATATTTCCATAAAGAATTTGAAATCACATTCATCTTTAAATAACATTAAGATAATTGACATGCATAATTTAAGTAAAAGGCATCGTTATATTTCATTTTATGCATTGTCATAAAAAAATGTATCCTTAACGAAATCCAAGACTTCCACGAGCTCCTTACACAATAAACAGGTTCATCGTTGGTAGGTACATGGCGCTGCCATCATAAGTATTCCAGTACCTGATCACATTTCATATTTGATCGAATGAAGGACGTATATATAGCATGAGCAAAAACTTGGACTGCAATAGTTATTGCACAACAAAATATCGCAAAGTCAAAGTTGAATTCTTTCTTTTGCACAGACTCAGTACATGATTAAATCATATCTAAGCCACTAAGACTATTTACAAGAGTCGTCACATTAACTCCGTCATAATTCTGATCCTTCTACAACATGAATGCAAAAAATAGAGGTTTTGAGTGTAGATTCACACGTATAGATTGTCGCACCTCTCATCCTCCCATCTTTCTATACTATCCAACGCTTTTGTCTACAATTGTGATCTAAAGATATTATGATACAAGTTTGTATACCACAAGAATGACGTGCCCATTCAATTGACTAAATTCAGGAAAGAAATATAGAAAAGAAAGAACAAGTATTAGATGGCTATAAGTTATAGATGGCTTGTTGGATAGAATCTATGATATATAGAGACGTATAGGTGTGTAAATTTGTGAACAAGAGGTAAATGTAGACGAGGTGGTGAACCGAAAATTCTAACCACGAGGCATTTATGTATATATAGAGATAATGTTCTATCTAAGCAAGTATAACATTATATATAAAGCGACAAGCTTGCACACGTGGATGCTTCTGGCCGTGGGTTTGTTCTATACATCCAGAGCTATATAGCCTGTCTCTCATGTTCATCTACCTCATCGCTTGGAATGTTTTCCCTTGAAGTGGTTGCCTGTCTCGCGAAATATTTGAAACACATAACTCACCCTCAAGCTGTGTTATGCTTGGTATTATGTGTAAATATATATATACATACATAAATATATATATGCTTATATCAACAACACTATTCCGCTTTGTGAATGTATTTGAAGTGTGCATCTGATACATTAAGCTCGAGGGCTATGAAACACAGGGGAAGTGAATGGTCTTTTCAACAACTTGTTTGTTGACATTCTTATGTTTTCACTGAAATGAAATATCGTGAAATTCTTCGAGGTGAAATTTACATTGTATCATATTATGTGGAGAATGCTGCGGTGAAAATTACGATGCAATTGTAGCCAGAAAATATACAGCAGTATTGTTGGCAATTATATTCAGTGGTTGAAAAACACTGAGTTTGTAGCCCCATATAACACACCTAATATAGTGGAAATGTATTGGGCTCCTATCAAAGCGTATATATGAAGTATTTTTGTGAGGATTTTGGTATACGTGGCCATAATTTCTGTTCACAACTCCAATACGGTGGTAATGGTTCAATGTATTAACATGCATAAATTTTGTGTTGAGTTCTGGAAAATTTCTCTATGTCCCTTTAACGACCCAATCTTCTCTACGCTTATTTCTGAACTGCAGTATTTATTCGCAGCAGAGTGGAATGATATTGAGCCACTGAGATCTCTTTCTTTCTTATTTCATTACCAACTATTTGCCACTGTCGTCGAGTGACTATTGACGCGAAAATCCCACTTGTTCACATCCTCCGCGAATCATATGCGTGCGTGTGTGTGTGTGTGTGTGTGTGTGTGTGCGTGTGTGCGTGCGTGTGTGTGTGTGCGTGCGCGCGCGCGCGTGTGTGTGTGTGTGTGTGTGTGTGTGTGTGTGTGTGTGTGTGTGTGTGTGTGTGTGTGTGTGTG
>JAPYZF010000829.1:0-13822 GCA_030523045.1 Meteorus cinctellus
TTTAACCTGAAAAACTTGACTCCTTCATTTGTTTGCAACGAACCTATCGGGAAATACCCGATAATTTTGAAGCTCTTGTGGTATTATAAGTGAAAATTTTTTGGCACAATACATACTTCAATATGAAAAGATATCTCGATTGATACTACTTCCTAATTTGCTAAAGATCATGAAAAGATTCGATATGATGCTTCATTGAATCTGCTGATTGTATATCTCCCTCTAAAAAGTGCTAATGGTATGAAAGTAGAAGTGGAAAATACGTAAAAAGTGAAACCTTTGCCCTTCCTTGAAAGTTGAAGGTGAGAACAAATTCTCCTTTCCTTGTTTCGCTTTGTCGTACCAGAAATACACCGTGGCCATTCGCTGCGTTATGCAAAACAAGCTGGGCTGCGTCTGATCGCGGGAGTGTACCATGGAACCATGGAAATTCTCTCAAACTTACGGCAAAGTCTGGCTCACCTTCGTTTCCACACACTACGAGAAATCACTGTTAGAATTTGTTTCCTTTACATACATGAGAATGCGACGAGAGAAATGAAATCTCATTTCGAATGTTAATATTATGTAATTCTTCAGTGACTTATATCAATTTATATCTTCAGCGGCTCGAGGAAATATTAACTTTCATCAGAGATTCATTCCTCGCATTGCAAAATTTAGAAAATCATGTAAATTGTACTTTGCTCTATTTCCTGTTGCGACGAGCACAATTCAAGATTACTATTACTACGTGTGCGCAGTCTCGGGGGTAATTCTGGTGGATTTCCAACATCATTGCCATAGTCATGAGCACTCCTTGAACTTTTGCTTGCTGAATTAGCGCGCAATCTATCACTATCATGGGTCGAAGATGATCCCAAACCATCCATCGTTGTTGTATCACTTGTTGCTGAATTCATTGAATTCAAATGAGCAGTTCGCATGCAATATTTTATTGTTGCTAACCAAGAGCGCATATCTGCCGAATCGTGAGCTTCCATAACGAACTCCGCATTCTGAGTTTTTAAAACAAAAGTATTCTCATGATCGGGCATTTCTAACGCTGTTGTTTCACGTGCTTCAACTATTGCTGAACAAAAAACCCCATCTCGTGGTTTCACCGCTTTTGGTGGAGAATAAAATTCCAACATATAACCTCCAATTGCCTTGATCAATGCTAATCGTGATTTTTCCCATTTTTGAGTTCCATCGGCGTTTTCACCCATTAATGAATTAACTACACCCTCTTTCCTGCATTCGACTACAATTTTTGACAGTTTCGATTTGGAGTACTTTTCCTTACGACTCTCACTGTGTGATAGCTCAACCTCATCGCTTTGATGCCTATGGAACAAGCCTTTACCTTTCTTGAGGCCTTTAAACGATAGTCTTCGGAAAAATGGCTTGTGCACGGGTTTTGGTGAGACGATTTCACCATCATGTTCAGAATAATCACTAAATTCTTCATGCGACGATGCCCTCGTCGATATTCGATTGTTTTGACTAGCAGAGTTAGATACCACGTGGCGTGTATCGTGAAATGACGGTGATCTGAAAGTAAATCATCATCAATTCATCTTGAGTTACTCATCAATAGCGTATTTCAAATAATATGAATGTGTGAAATATGTAGCATCAATTATTGGTAGTTGATATATTAAATAAGTGATAGTATGAAAACTAAAGACGTACAGAAAAATCGAATGTGGTGAAAATAATGTTAGGAGAAAAGAAATGAGTATTGGGATAATACCACCAACCTTGCACTACGTCTCAGATACTCGTTCTCAAAGTGTTCACAAAATGTGTCAATGAATTTCCTGAGAAAATCGCGATGCGAAAGTGTTGCTCGAGCACTTTCAGGAAGATTTAGGCTCACATATGTGCAAAATGCCTTCGCGAAGTCGGATGCTGCTGCGCGGGCGTGTCTATCACAGAATTCAGCCCAATCGTCGGAGCCGTCTAGCACCCCAGCAGCAACGGCCGTGGGTACCACCGTGGTGGCTGTAGACGATGCGTTGTAAACATTCATGCCGTTCCAAACGCTCCAATTAATATCACAACAAATTGGCTATGAGCGCACAATACATATGCAGTTTTCAGCAATTCCACCATCAATTGCTGAATCGATCAATTGAAAATCACCAATGCATTGTGTTATTTTAAAATTCGAAAGGTATGAGTACGAATATGTACAACTTCAACACAACACGCATCAGGGCAACAACTGGACCAACTGCACTAGCGCTAACTATTCAACTGTATATACAATGTTTCCAACTGTATTCAGCGACCAATCGTACCGCACCTGTTCACGAGAATCAATCACTGTGCTGGGGGTTAGGTAGGGAGAGAACTCGAAAAATTGTTCCTTACCGCTCTCTCTCTCACGCGCACACACACACGCGCGCGCGCACGCATGGAAGCAGGCAGGCAGGCAGCCAGACACACACACACACTCCTCGGGTTCCTACTATTTTCCACCCTACCCGTCTCTGTAGTTATAACCAGTTATAACCCAACTTCCATTCAACGTTGTCGCTCATGTTCGTGTTTTCAAACGCTCAACTTTCATGACAGTGCTCACACACCACACTCCGACTCATCACATACTCCGCATAAGTTTTTGCTATTACTGTGATATATATCATGACGTGACAAAAAAATATTCATTTTATCTACACAATGTTTTCTCTTCAAATATTTCCCTTCATTGTGTCTTTTCATACAATGTCCCACGGTATAGATACATATATACGGCTCCCACAAACATTATATGGTTTGATGGAAGCCTTCAACTTTTGCACACGCACGAGGGTTAGCATGAATCGCCAATATCAACCCACCGAATAAGTATAATAATCATGCTGAATTTAAGAGAAATTCAACTGTAATTGTCTAGCACCAGCGTTGAATTCCATTTGTCGGATCGAACTTTTATCGCATCGTCTTCATCAGATCGGAGTTAGCACATGATGAGACAGGTTATACAAACACGAAACGATCGAACGTGGAATACGCGAAAAATAAATGTATCGACCGTTGGAATATGAAATAGAGAATATGCTGAATGTCCGAAAGTCCATACTCTTGGACGATTAATACAAATATTTATTTTAATTATAGTTCCAAATAATACAAACATCCATGAATAGACGTTTGTGTTTTTTGTGTTCGTGAGTACTTGGTGAACACGAGTCATTGCGAGTCATGACGTCACCGATTATGTCATGCATAACAGCGTTTGTTCGAACGGCTAACATCCTAAAGGGTAGTAATTACTACCCTTATTTAAACTCCATGCACGCGCGCATAGTAATGTATTCATAATTTGGTGACATCACCAATTGCCCCAAGCACCCTCATTAATCATGTAAAATTGCTCTTTATTTCTGGCTAAGGAGCAAATACAAGAACGAACATATCGGAAAGGAGCAGCCTTTTATACAGTCAATACTTCGATTGCGCAACAACTATGGCATATATTCTTAGTGTCGAATTTTCCTGATAAGAAAGTGGCATACAAAAAGATTTTAAATTATAATGAAACAATCTTTCAATCAATGACATAAATCCTCAATGAATTCCTGAGTCTAATATAAATCGGGTTGGTATATTATCATCAGTAAGACCATGTCCTGCTTCAATAGTATAATTCTCCACCGCACCAACAGAAATGTCTGATCAATTGCTGCCTTACTCACAATATGTACATCGATATACATGCGTACACGAATCAAAATGAAGAAAAATTGGATAAAAACATGACATGCCTCCGGTGATTTTCAGTATGATGAAAATTTAGCTCAAATGATAGCTCATTTCTCCAGACTCTGTAAAATACACGCATGCACAATGAGAAAGAAGGATATAAAAAAATGCTTGACGCGCCAATCTCGTTACTGAGGGTAACGTTACAGTCTTTCGGGTCGGGATTGGCTACACTGCACGTTGGTAATTCATTTCATTGCGTATAACACTTTATATCTGTTTGACTTTTCCTTTGTTTTCCCTAATATTGTTCCCAACGTTTTTCGAGAGATTTCCGCACTAGCGCAATTTAGTGAAATTTAACGCAACGTAACGTGCGCCCAGTATTGTTTATGAGAAATGCCTCCGAATATGTCACATCGTGACGTTGGCCCATTGATACAAATATTTCGGAGAATAATTCGCGGAGTGAGTTGTCAGTCTAACCTATATCATTCAAAATAATTCCGACAAATTACATAACAATAATATAAGAATAAACCAATTGTCATTTTAATTGTTGAACATGAACTTTCAGAGGAAATTTATTCCCCATTTGCGATTTGCGGACGAACTTGCTGCACGAACTCAACCACCTCCGGACGTTCCTGGTGGTCCATTTCACAGAACAACAAAAATTTACTATCACACTAGAGATGCGCGACGCTTGGTCGAGCCACCACTAGTTATTGCTACTAATAAGCAAATTACTCCCGGGTATTCTTTATTTTTTCCCAATATTTTCAAGCTATTATCAACATCCAAAAATCTTTATCTTCGAGAATTATTTCAGATCGGCAGTAACCGCATCAACAGTGAAACCTGTAACTGCTAATCAAGTTTATAGTCCACCATTGATCGAATTTGAGAAGCCAAAGTATCCAGATGAAGTCGGACAGTCAGGATTCTTATAGACAATTATTTCTTCATTGTAGTAAATGGAATCATTAAATTGTATGTGATTTTTGATCATATTAAAGAGTAAGTATTACGCAGTAATTTGTAGTTTCAATTGTATGGAAATATTTATACCTGAAATTAAAATTTGGTCCTGGCCCATTCTTGGAGTCCTATGACTCTAACGTACCTCAATAAATCCCAAAATCTAGTAGTATTTTCGTTAAAAAAAATTTTTTCAAACCAAAACTATAAAACAACAATTAATTGATACTCAATATTAATCACATAGCGGCTGTCCCGGGAGATGAAAATTGTTATTCACAGAAAGTGAATATTTTATTGAAACACGGTCTCATTTATCTGATCGAGCATAGGGAATGCATATTACGCCAACATAAAAATTGTACTGAAAGGTACATGAGATTTCAATGATAATGGGAGATGAAAATTGATGAATTCGTTTAGAGCCACATCACCTTTTGTCTGCTTTCTTCGTTCTTTCCTCCGTTCTTCTGAATCACTACACCTGTGAAATGAATGTTCATGCCAAACATGTGACAATATTAGATTAATAATATACTCATTGTTTCAACGTCAAATAATTTAATGGATAAATAGACATAATAGTACAACTTGGATCATAAGTTTAAAACAAAAATAATACGCGTCTGCACAGAATCACATTTGTGTAAAATGTTCCATCCACTCTACCTCAAGTATTTTCAACGTCATCCCCAATATTATTCTCGCTATTTGTCGTTTTTATGTACAACATTTTCATCAAACATCAAGGTAATTAATACCTGCAAATGTATTAGCATGTGATGTGAATGCATTCACATATCGCGACGGGACAATTTCAATATATACAATGAATCAAATATAAGTTTTGGTATTGAATAACTACTCATTTTATAAAATTAGTATGGAATTTGATTTTGGTAATACTGTATCATATCGTAAGTTTTAGTACGGATATTCAGGAAACTACTACGGATGACGTTAAGCATGAACGCTGCTGCTTCACGATCTGTAGCCGTGGGTGCAAAACGACTTCGTAATAATTTTATCGTCTGTCCTCGAAAGCACGGTAATCCTGTATCTAACATCAATGAAACTAAAGAGATTATCGCCTCTTGGTATGGTCTGGAAGAGTAAATGATCGAAATTAAACCTCTTATTTTATTGATAAAAGATAAATTATTATAACGGATCGATACCTTATTGCGAGGAACGCTTGAACACAAAGTTCCATGAACCATCGGAATGTTGCAGCTTCCATTTTTCCGCCCATAACAAACACCATTTCATCAGTAAGCTTAATATCCGGTTCGAACCCAAGATTACCGCCTGGTGAACTTTCGAACATGAATCCGAAGTCAATGTGAATAAGGTGACCTTCATTATCGAGCATGATGTTGCCGTTATGTCGATCTTTTATTTGTAGAAGATAAGTTATGACGCTGTATGCGGCCATTGATTTGACAAAATTGCGTCGAGCATTTTGGTATTTATTGGTGGTTTCATCGCCATATGTGGCCAGAAAATATTCATGCATTCCAAAGTCTGTTTGACGACCCAATTGATCACGAGATTCAGCATTTGGGACGCATTCAATCACACCACACTAACGACAGTAGATAAAATTGATTCAAAATTTGTCAACGTTACTGTTTATCAGAAATGTCAAATAAAAATATCTAAGCAAAATAAAACTCACACCAGGGGCGGTAGCCACAACTCTATATGGGAATAAGAAGAGATTTAATCCAACTTTCTGGAATATATTTTTGCATATACCAATAACCTGCAGTGCAAGCATATCTTGTCGCACATCGTCACCAACTTTGAATATTGCTGCTTGCCAAGTCTCTGAGCCCGCACATTTCGTTTCAACTTTCGCATTTGCTGATACAGCCATTGCGATGTTTTCAAGTTCTTTTATTCCGTAGCGTTGTACTCGGAATCGGGCAAGGAATGGAGCTTTTGCCGCACTGAAAAACCAATATATACATCAATGAAAAACTGTTTCCCAAACATCATCTCAAATTCTTGCAACACAGTATGCTGAACCCGGTCACACCGTTTTCCCCATTAGATTTTTTAACTACTTTTCAATTTGTTCAGTTGGATAATTTTGTAACTCTGGATTTTTATATTATAAGATTTGTTTTCTACTACCTGTCATACTTTACAAAAGAATTAGATTCTATAAAATTTTTCTACAGTTTCCATAGAAGATGTGATTATGGCTGAATTGTAGGTTGTACTCAACGAAAAATTAGCGTATTTTCTCCATAGAATAAACCGAAATTAGAAGAATTCTAAAATTGTTCGATATAGAAAGAATGAAAGACAAATAATATTTTACCTCTGCATGGGACGTCCACTATTATAATCAATATCGATAACCATAGCTTCTGGATTTGATGGAAGATAGCATCCCGGTTGAACTGAAATCTTACGGAGTGCTTTGAGACACGCTTCTCTGCGCTCTGGTCCTTTCGGATATGGTCGGATTTCCCCTGATATATTAGTGATTTTCCCGAAAAAGTCGAACTCACGTTCATAAAATGCTTTGGCCGGGCCAGAAAGAGATCCCAAAATAGATTTAACTAATGCATCAAGAGTATCAAAAATATCAGGATCTTTGATTTGCTTCTCTTCATCCATGTACATATTAGTATGCATATTCCAAATTAGTTGATGAGCCACCACTTGTGACCTCTTGGATATTGCTTTGATAAATTCAATTACATAGCCCATAGCATCATGACGTACAGCTTGAACCAATTGTGGAATGTAAAATAGCACAGCATCAGCCGGATAACTGCCTAAGACGCGTACTGCATACTGTGCTGATATTGGATGATGTGGAAACTGACGCGAGAAAAATGCAAGTGCTTGAATTGGCGGGACTCGCGCCCATGTCAGCATGTAAACAAGTTCAGGCGAGTCATTTAACAGTGAATCAGTTGTTACAAGATATTGAAGTGCTTCAGGAATGTGCATGACTGGTATTGGTTTAAGTCGAACTAATCGACAAACTTCCTTGATAATTGTATCTGAATTTTTTAGGCGTACTGGCATATACACTGCTAATGCTGGACTAATATCCCAAGCAAGCCGTGTATAATCACGCCATTTTTCATTCATAGTTTTGGCACGCCATTCAGCAATAGCAGCTTCACCAGCCACTGCAAGTTCAGCCCTACTACCAGGATTGTGCCACGCCAATAGAGATTCTATTTCCACTGCCAATAGTTGCAAAATCAAATTTCGCTTTCTTATGTAGTCCTTGACAAAAACATTACTATGCATCATACGCTTGCTCCGATTACTACGTTTACCTAATGCATTGCTACTAGCTGATAATGGAACAGTAGCAATCCAACCTGATCCGCCTGGCTGTTTCATCAAATCACGTGGCATTGGTGTTAATGAGTTAACTGATGATTGAGCTTCGATCGACGTTAAAGTCGTTTGCTGCTCCATTAGCATTTCAAAGTCAACCTCACCTGTCATCTTTAAATATTTTTTATCGCTATGCATAACGTGCCAAAAACGCATCAATGTAGCGATATCATCGCGTAATTGATCTGGTTCTTGTGTCGGTGTCTGTCGAGCGCGACAAAAATAGTCTAAACAATTAGCATATATACGTTCGCGCAATACATTTTTATTTAATGATTTTGGTAGCGTGTCACCTTGCAACAATATCAATCCACAGCACAACAATTTAAAACGTGCACCAACTGCCGCCACATGACGATTCAAGCTTGGCTCTTCATTCACAGCACCAACAGTCATTGGCAATGAACGATGTAACAGCATCGCAATCATTTCGACCGTATCTTGACAACAATATTTGGCAGTTTCAATCAGTTCAATGATAAATGTTACCCAAGTTTCATGGGGTTTCACATATGGTGGATTCGGCTCAAGCTCGCAGCCTTCGTAAACAGCGAGAGGACTCACACCCTGTTTATCTATTGAAAATAATCCCATCCGTTTATCTACAGCGTATTGCCAAGCCGAGAGCATTTCTTGAAGGAAACGTAATTTCAAATCTGGCCGTGCTGTCAATATCCATTGCCAACAATCAACTGCTGTTGACATTGCTGCATGCGTGAACAATTGAATTTGTGAACCCGCAACAACGTGAAGAAGCTTTCGGGACAATCCCGGATTCGAAATTAATAATGCAGTGGCGCGCCATAATGCATTCCGATAGAGCATATCATCGCGACATTGGCATGCGTGCCGAACAGCAGCAATTACGCGATCAATCACTAAATTTCTCCCTGCCTCTGGTGATGACTCAGTGCTCGGCGAATCGGCGCGAGTTAATGCAAGCATACCAGTTACTTCGCCTGCAAACCGCGAGCGTTGTGACATCATTGATAATAGGAGCCAAGAACTTGCGCCCCTATTGTCACGCCGTTTGTCCAATGAATTAGTAGTAATTGGATTGGTTGATGGAACAGCGAGATCCATTAATTCAAGAACAGAATCAGTGGCTAACGCCAAGCCAGCATGATGCCGTATCCCAGTTGGCGGGATCTGATTAATATATTCTTGCAAATGTGATCTAGTAGCGTGCGGCGCCCATTTCATTGCTTCCTGAACAATTTCTTTGCACCTCGCAATAAAATCTTTAACAATTATTTCCCTTGCCTCGAGCGAATCCATCAAATGAATACTATGCATTGTTCCTTCGATGCGCAATGTTGGTGATTCTTCATTTGGATTTAATTGTAAGGAAAATGCTAAAACTTGAAGAATATTTAGCATACTCCACAGGACTCGACAATTCCATAGTAGATGAGGAAATGCATCAACAAGATCGCTCAGATATTTATCGGCGACACGTCTAATTTGTTTATGCACATGATTGAAATTGACCAATAAAAATTGTGCATGATTTTCAAGTTCGCGTTCCCGACGCTCGTCTTTCGGTTTCCGTAGCATAACACCTTTGAACTTTTCAAATACTGAATCGCCAACGCTGCAAATGCATTGCCACATTCCACTTTTGTCCTTTTGTAAATCTGAGTCGCTCAAATATTCCATTATTGGTTGTAAGCTTGGCTCCGGACTATTTGCAACGCGCAATGTTTCCACCCAATACACTGATAATAAATATGTTATTTGTGCAAACTGCATTTTAGTTACATAAGCTGCTACATCACTCGATCTTATGGTCATTCTGAGTATTTGATTCCTCAATTCTTGTAATTCATTCATTGACACGCTTTCATTGCGCATTGCTGATGTGTATTGGAGTTC
This sequence comes from Meteorus cinctellus, assembly GCA_030523045.1. Classification (NCBI taxonomy): domain Eukaryota; kingdom Metazoa; phylum Arthropoda; class Insecta; order Hymenoptera; family Braconidae; genus Meteorus; species Meteorus cinctellus. Next base: position 9,922 of record JAPYZF010000829.1, read on the forward strand.
ACGCATCTCTAATTTGGCATTTGTGTGTGCAATTAAATACGGTGACTTGATTGCAATCTCTTTGACACCCTCATACCATTCAGTTGGCCATAATCTCGAAGATGGTGGTTCAACTGGTACAAATCCGAAAACAACACAATATAGCCAAAAGTCCTTGAATAGTTTGAGAACACGTGTGCTTGGTTGTCGAATTGGCGGTAATCTACGTACAAGTATGGCAATAACAGGAATAAGAGCACCAATATTACCAGCAACACTAGAAGTTTTAGTCATTGTCGACATTGTCCCAAATGATGTTGCACTGCTGGCTATTTTATCACTTTGGCGTTTTCCTTCAAGCCCCATTGATACAAACAGCTGTAGTAACCGCAGCAGCAAATTATCTAATTCGTCTTCACCCTGTAAATTTGCTGCAATATTAGCCAATGCATTTGTAACTGCCCCAGTAACGTGACGATACTGTTTGCGATCGACGTTCGTAGCATATGACGCGCCACTCGACTCCAGTGAAACAGAAAACATTTGCATTATTTCGCCTCTTGCCTCGCATTTTGCGATTATCATACACCCGAGTTGATCAACAATCAAACTATCAAGAGCACTGGGATCGCGACAAAAACTTTGCTCGAAAAATTGGAGTATACTGCTCGTTGTCTTCGGGGTATCTTTCAATGCGACTGCTACATGTCCGAGCATAATCATTATGTTCTCGGCGACGAGTTCGTTTGTCAAGCGTTCTGTTCCATCGCTCTTCTCCAAATTGCACATTCGCGTTGAGGCACTGCTCACCAATGCGGGAACACAATTTGGATAAACTGGTTGTGCTGCCTCTAATGCAATACATAAATTATTAATTGCCGCGTCGCGTAATTTCTCAAATGCAGCTTGTGCCGGTGATATTGTTTGTTTCATTTCCTCAACTTCTTTTCCTTGAACAGTTGCACGAAATTCATTGTTCTTAATCATTTTTTCCTTAAACTGTTGATGTAGTTTCACAAGAATGAGTGATGGATTCATCAAAAAATCACGTAAGTTATACGTAGATGTGATAGCAATATTTGGAAATTTCTGGGCAAGTTTTCCGAGACCCTCAAGGCAAACCATTAATAGTGGCATGTGGGCCAGAACCAATTTCGGTCCATGATTTGAATTAATTTTCTCTGTCAAACGGCTGCACAGACTATCTGCACCTGTTGGAAAAAAAATGGTGGTATTAAATTATTGAACGGGGACGTGTGCTCTGAGCAATTTTGATTTCATTTTCTTGAAAGTAAAACAGAATAACATAATTTTGTGATTAATTTTATTAGTATCCGAAGACGTTCATATTACGTGATAATGGATTGAGAAATTTGTTTAGTCGCGAGGTATAGTCAATTATTAATTGTGGTTGGTATGGTTGTCAATATTATCAAGCCAGTTGTATAATTTACTACTATTAGCATTAATGACATGCACAGTCGTTTTAGAGATGGGTAATTCGAGATACCCTTGCCGATGAGCATGGAACCGAGATCCGCGTAGAGTGCAGACAAATCGTACTCGCCATTTGCTGGAAAATAATATAATTCAATTTCATCCGTTACACCGGGGGAAAAAAATGAATACGGTGGAAATATTCTATTTGAAACTGAAATTCTATTATTCGAACCAATTCTATATCGATACCATCGAGGGTGCATCTTACGTGTTAGATCTGAACAATTATTCAGTGAATTACGTACTGCCACATTTTTCGAATATTTCACCGGGATTTGATAGAAAATTCCATTATAAAACTGAATATATAAAGAAGTTAATTTTTGGAATTTCGATGTAGGCTGCACTGAATACTGAAACGTCAATATTTCATCAAAAGTTTTTCACTGGATTAGACTTCGTCTAAACGGCCAGTAAATATTTTGATATCACACTTTTGGTATTCATTTTGTGAGCTGATAAAAGTAATGAAAGAATAACATACCCGTTTCATCACCGATCGCCCATACTAGCAAGTCGACGCATGCCGAATTAGCCATCACATTCACTTTGAATCTGTTGACAGTTCTGAAATTGGTGTCAAAATCCTCACGTTCACTTGCATCATGTTGTCGTGATTGCAATTCTGTTTGACCAGACAGAAAAAGTCCTTTGACAAACTCTTGGACGTCCCGCGTGAATGGCGTAGGTAAGTCACGTTGATTTTGAAGTAACTCACGTAAGAGCGCGACCATAACAAGATTCATTGTTTCGCTAAACGATCGATAAGGAAATATTTGCACCTGACCGGAGAAATGAACCTACAAATAAATAAATATAGGGATGACGCATCAAAACTGAATACAGGGAAAAGAATATATATTAGTGATAGCTCGTGTAACCTGCTGTGCTTCTTCATCAAGAAAAGCCAATATATCTTTTGTCAGCAATTTCTTCGCCAATGCCAACACACTTTGCAGGTGAACAATGCTGAACAGCATTCCAGATCGTTTTTCGGGACTTTCATTGCATCGCATTTGTGGAAATTGATTGAAACTGGAGCCGTATCGCATGAAGAAATATGTGGAGGGATCATAAGGGACTGAAAGATAAGATTGCAACGATTGTTTTTTTATCATTGAATTCGGCTCATCGCCAATTGCCAATACTGCTTGTGCAGTATCTATCGACAAATGGGGATTTAAGTTGCCGCTCAAAGACCGCGGAATAATTGGACGAAAGTTCGAAAAACTAAGATGTCTCTTGTTCGGCGATGATTCATTATATAATGTCTTCACTAGTGGCTCTGGCTGTGGAAAAATTCGGCATAAAAGAGATGGATCAACGCAGGCAAATCGTCCCATTGATCTTGCCAATCCAAGTAATGTGGGTACAAGGCATTTACACAGCGATACTGTACGAAACAAACAAAATAATTTCATTTGAGAAGAAGGTTGAAGTTTCTTGGTATAACCGGATAGCAAATGTTTAAATTGTACATTTGGCTTGCATCCCACGAGTTCCATTTTGTTCTTTGCATCCTCGAATTAGATTTGTTATTACCGATAAAAGTTCCACTTGATTGGCAATAATTTCTTCGCAAGCGGGCTCACATCTTGCCGCAACATCACTCAATAAAGTATTGAGACAGAAACTGAATCGTTCAGCGATTGGTATTCTTTCAATAAGAGTGATTTTTATTTCATCTAACCAAACAACTTTGGGCAAACCGCGCAGCAAACGCAATAAATATGGCAATATCCGATCTTGATGTTGAAGCCCAGACTCTAGAAAATATATTCCAAGAGCAATTGTCGCATCTTGTGCACGTTGATCGATACGAAAAACACCTTGCGCTGATTCTTGTGGGCACAGTTTGAATAGTCGATTCACCTATATAATCATGTAGATATGAGGCAAATTAATTATATCATCATGTAAATACTTATACAAGTATGTGAACATTATTCTTAATATTTCTTACAAAATTTCTATTGGCATGGAGCAAAATAAACATGAAATTACTTGCCTTGTCCCATGGTGTGGGCTTAATTCCTGCCAATGATCTTGCCAAATGCTGCACTGTCTTGGTGAAAAATAATTTTTCGTCGGCAGCCATTATTGCTATTAATTATTAATTATTAACGAATTCATATGGGTGATGGAACAGTTTATACAATTTCTCACATATCCACTAATGACATCATCGTTATATACATCGAAAAACACTATATACACCAATAAACACTAGCCTACACCGCAGTCACTCTCTTTGGCCGCAGTCCGAATGGGGATCCGGACATGAGAAGCTGAGGGCAGAGGGCAGCAAAGTCGCTAGTCCCGCAACCCGGCATATTTTGAAAGTAGATCCAAAAATACGATGAATTCCAATAAATATTTGCATTGGACAGTAGAAAAATTAAAAGAAGAACTCAAAAAACGT
>JAPYZF010000830.1:0-13813 GCA_030523045.1 Meteorus cinctellus
GATTGAACAAGTGTGAATAAATTATGGAAAAAATTGAATAAAAGTATTAAAAACAATCGAACAAATAATTTAATTGATCGAACAATCAACAAAAGGAACGGATCTATCGAATGCAAAAGAAAAAAATCGAATTTAAAACACAAAGGGCCAAGTTAAGAAAAAAAATTTATTTAATTTTTTATAAATAAACGATAATCGAACAAATGAAAAAATTTAACGAACATTCAAGAACAAAGGACGAACAGTTGATTCGTTTATATTAAAATAAGAAAAAATGATTTCGCGCGGCCAGGTTCATGCAGGTCTATATAGTACGTTTGAGCATGGAGCAGTGGCACCCCTATTCGCATACGAAGAGAACTTCGAATATACCTGCTGCAGTTGGCTGTGGTTGGCTGCAGTCATCAGTAGCTAGCAGGGTGGAGTCTGCTAATGATTACACTGTAAAAAGCATTTTTTTTTATATATTAATCAACGAAGAGTAGTTGAGGTGTAGTGTGTTGTAGTGTGCGAGTGGTGCACGTGCTTTCACAACACAATCGAAATAATGGACATATTAAAGAACATATCTTCCACATTTTGGGCACCAGAAATTTGGTTACCATCAAACATAACATGGAACAACATTACACCGAATTCAGAGAATAAATATGCCGATTATCGGCATCTTATATATCCATTACCCATGGCTCTCGGTCTTCTCGCAATAAGATACGCGTTGGAGAGGTAATTTTTCAATTCGAATAGTGTCAAACACCATCAACATATCATCTTCATCACAATTTCATCGTGTTCCGTAAATATATCAACGCGGCAGGGTTGCACCTGTCTAGCGCATACACATATATTTCGTTGGAAAATATTTTGAGGTTGAATAACATATCCCATCGCTAATTAATTCCGTAGCACCGTTCAGTTCCACATCATAGAAAAAATTGTCATTTATTTCCCATCCAATGCTTCAATATATGTATTCATATAAACGCATGTGTGTATTCTCTCATATATCCATTCAGATATTGCTTTGCGCCGATTGGGAAAAAACTCGGTATCAAGACAACAAGGTCAAAGCGAGCATCACCAAATCCTATTTTGGAGAAGGCCTACGCCGGGAAGATTAAGCATAAACAAATAACGGCATTAGCCAAACAATTGGATATGTCAGAGAGACAGGTAGAGAGATGGCTACGATTACGCCGGAGTCAAGATATGCCCTCAACTCTTACGAAATTTTGCGAAAATAGGTTAGCCACAAATGTTTCCGATTGTGAAGACAAAAAAAAATGATTCTGAAACTGTGAGTTTTATTTCTATATTATAGTTGGAAATGTCTATATTATACTTCCATCTTTATGTATGGTATTGCAATTCTGTGGAACAAGCCATGGTTGTGGGATATTAAACACTGTTATTATGGATATCCATATCATTCTGTTACTGCTGACATATGGTGGTATTATATGATTTCATTATCATTTTATTGGTCATTGAGCATATCCCAATTCTTTGATGTAAAAAGAAAAGACTTCTGGCAAATGTTCATTCATCACAAAGCAACTATTACATTAATGGCATTTTCATGGGTTGGTAACCTCACGAGAATTGGCTCTCTCGTTTTAGTTGTACACGATAGTGCCGATATTTTTCTCGAGGTATGTAATAATACAAAAAATACTCGTTAGTTTTAGTTCGAAGATAATATAAAAATGAGAAAATTATTAATTCAGTATTTTCATATTTCAATCCATCAAAGGCAGCTAAGATGGCTAAGTATGCCAGTTACCAGAAAGTATGCGATGTAGTATTCGTTATCTTCACAGTTCTATGGCTGATAACTCGCATGGGAGTATTCCCTCTATGGATCATATATAGGTACATGTTAGCAAAACATCTGTATGAGACTCCCCATATTGGAGATTCAATTTTCTTGTGAATGTATTCATGCATCTACTGGATATTTTCATCATTGCAGCACATCAATAGAAGCGCCGAGAATTGTGCCAATGTTTCCGGCCTATTACATTTTCAATGCTCTATTAATTCTGTTATTCATACTCCACACATTTTGGACTGTACTGATATTGAAAATTGCTTATAATGCATTTTACGCTGGTCAGGTTTGTACTATTGGCATTTCCGTCTTACTGTTTTGGAGCTAAATCCCTTCTTCTCATTTGACATTTATTTATTCGAATCCCCTTTTTTTTTTTCTTTAACATTGATTACGATGTTACGCCGAATGATATTGATCTTATTCTATTTTTTACAGATGGAAGGTGACATTCGCAGTAATAGTAGTGAAGAAATATCCGATGATTCATCAAATGATGTTTCGACAAATAATACCAACAATCATTCGAAACAGAGTACTACGAAAAAACAGCATTAACGAATATCATTGCAATTTATTTTATATAATCAGTAATTAACGTCAATATAAATTTCAAACGAAACTGAACAAAAAGCTAAAGATATTTCTAGGTAGGCGAATTGAATTCTTGTATGGGTTCGCTTTGCAGTTCAACAAAAAAAAACGTAACACGAAAATAATTCAATATGATTTTCGCATGCAAGAATATTTATAAGTTAAACAGCGATTAATTAACCAGCTATCACTTCATGTCGCATGAAATGAATGCGTGCGTTATATTCCATATAAATAAAACCAAATATTAAGAATTTAACACAACATATTGGAAAATGAATCATATGCATAATATGGTTAAATAAGAAAACTGGCAGGCAAATCTTCCGAGACAACAACTGAAACATAATACAATCTTTTTTCATTTATGTCACAATTGTGAACGATCTGTATCTCATTTCGGAACAGAAGACTGGTTAAATTGTCACGTACATGCGAGCATTCAAATGTCACAAGTTAATTCATTGTGTTGATAACTTTAAAGTTGGTATGCTAAAATACAGTGGATGAATCTGTAAATATAGAATATATAATATTCATATATATATGTGTGTGTGTGTGGGTGTGTGTGTTCAATTATTGGCAGCCTAATTGAATCACAAAGTAATCATTTCACAAGTTAGGACACCAATTTTTATTTAGAAATTGTGTGTTTGTAAGTTGAGTCAATCTTAGAAGTTCCTATCAAAAATTTGGATTGGATCAAATTCCATTCTATCGTTAAAAATACACGGCTGTCATTTCTTGCAGTGATCGTATCATACGAAACATGAAATTTATATGCTGGAATTTTCATTTTTGCATTGCATGACAACAACATTCCATGATTTGTCCAATTGTTACTTTTGCTTGTTCTAAATAATGTATTTGAGAAAGTCTACAATACTTGTGGAGATTGGTTCAAATTGGTTCAAACGCAATTCTGAAGCAAAACATTTCGAATGAATGTATAAACATTACATGGAGCATGTGAACATTCTTCATTTCGAAAAAGCCGTAGAAGTAGACGATGCTTAATTATTCTTCTAATCCATTTATCAATTCCATTCTGTTCGGAAAGATTTCAGGTGAAAAATTATTAGAATTCTGGTCAGAGTTTAAAACCAATAGAAATGTATGCGTTAAATGTTTTCATGATCAGCCTACTGTGGCTCCATCCATATCACGATATTTTTGACTTCCGATAATTCAAATCTTTCTCAAGGAATCAATGATGCGAACTTCTGGAAGTCTTCAAACGTGTTACTCCGAAACTTGGCTCGTTGATTTCTTTTTTTTTTTTTTTTTTTTCTCTAATCCAATTTTCGTTGTGATATACAATTTCAATCACGTCCTTTTTGCAGTATTTCAATAATAATTATCACCCTTCTATCCTCTATCATAAAAACCCAATATTACATATAAATGAACAGATGTAAACGCGAGTTTGTCAAGTTGTGACAACTTATGTATGAGATATGAAATTTTTTTCTATTTTTACTTACTTGTGCATTTAAGCTTGTGCATATCTAAATAAAATATGCGGTCACTTTTTACTCCATAGAAGTGCGGATGAAATTGATCGTATCAGAGAAGTCGAGATCAGTCAATGGATGAAACATGACCACGAACCTACATAAAGTTAGACAAGGAACTACCCTGGACTTCCCCATGCCGTGTTAAAAAAAACAACCCCTATCTCAAAATGCGTGTATGTATATGCTATCGCTGTTTCGTAGTGAGAAATAAAAATCAATCAATCCTCTTGTATATTCATTTTCAAACGTATATATATTATGATAGTTGATCCCATTGATTCTTACAAATTTGAAAAGGATATATAATATATATATATATACACGGTGTGTGCCGTGTGTGCGAGTATAAAAGATCAATATCTTCACTGATTTTATGAATACGTTATTGCTGGCCCCGCCAATCTTAAAGATGCAATAAATTTTCAACTCCGTTCAATGATGCATGTATGGACATATACGTGTCGATATTGTCAGATAACAAAAAGTTCATGTTTTTGCCTGGCTTCGGTGTGAATAGTAAAAATGCATATTCTACAGCTGCGTGGTTATGACAGTCTTTAATGTGAGACTCGATTTCGCACAATTGTTCGTTGTTTGTGTTGGATCCGCCACCAACCAGGGACTGATATCCGATGCTGATGTTGAACACGAATTCTGCTATTGAAAAGAAAAATGTCTAATATGAAGATGGCATTAAGGTGGGTTTTTATGCTCAAATGAAACGTGTATATTTATATTCAAATACCATCACGAAAACAATTAATATCCATCTGATATTATTTAATAACGAATATGAGTGAATTTGTGACAGATGTTTCATACTAACCACATGTGTCGATGATGTGATAGTTGTCAAAGGCTTTCCCTCGGCTGTAGTAATTGAATTCATTGCATTATTTGATTCCTCATCGCTCTCAACAATTCTCTCTAAGACGGATTGCTGCTCCTCTTTGAATGGATTCAGCATCCCAAAGAATGGATTTGAGTCGATGAATGGATTAGTGTTTCTATTCTCATTGCAACTATCGTCGTTTTGTGTTTCCATTGACACGTCCGCACTTGCAATGTCATTGCAATTATCACTGGTGAAAGGGTTGAACGGATTTTGTGAATGATTTGCAGTTTTAGCATTGAATGGCGTGGTTTTTTGGGCAATTTGTCCCCAATTATCTAATGAAAAATGGGTTACTGTTACTGTATCGTCTGTCGGGGGATCCATAGGTATTGCTCCACTCACATTCAATGTGAGTTTATCGCCGCCCTGTGAATTTTTGTCTTTTATTATTTCATTTTTGTTTTCCTTACAAACTCCTAACGTGAGCTAATTTGAGTCAGAACCATTCGAATTTGATGAATTGGATCCCAAAATCACATCTTGAGACAATTCGATCCGATAATCTTTTTCGTATTTTCAGTATTTTCGACCTATTCCAACTACGAATAGTTGCAGAAAACCGGCCATTCGGGAGGATAAAGTGCTTAGGCACGCCGACTATTACCAAAGCATTATCCACTCTGAATGAAAATTGTAGGGTGTTGACGATCTCTCTTTTATGGAGTACCATGAAAAGCATTTTCAGGCTTTTCTTTCTCACGCGTCATTTTACTCGAGAAAGTATTGTTTCTCCGCGACATTTTTCTCAATACTATTTTCTCTGCCTATCATACTTCATTCTATCACAAAACAAATCTAGTGATGCAAAAAATTCAGAGTCTGTAGTCCAGCCCACCTAGATCAGGCACAATCGAAGATTCCTCGCGTCAAATCTTGAATGAACTTTAGGATTCGTGCTCGCACCCACGTTTCAATTTCTAAATATTTTTACGGGATCATATTGTCTCAAGATTGGGTCGTCTTAGGATAAAATTTTAGGATCAACCGTTAATTTCCATGAACAAATGTTTTTTTCAAGCGATAATAAGTAATGATTGTTGTATACGTACCACAGAAACAATGGTTGCAGCTACATCACCATGATGTTTTATCAGACAATTAGTGGCACTGTCAATAGGCGTGATGGATACTAAATTTGAGTTCTTCTCCGATTCAAGCGACTTGGCTTTCAATATATTACACTTGAGCGATTCTGGCGGAATTGGTGAACGTGCAGACAATAATAGTGTACCACCAACTTGGTTATTCGGCAGTGGGTGTGATGGCGTACTCTGTGATATACTTTCACTGATGAGATTATGTTTCAATGTTTCATTCTCCTTTTCTGCTGATGCGAGAATTGTTTGATTCTTCAACTGCGATGGCTGCGGATCTTTCGCCAACGACTTCAACAATGAATCCACGAGTGGTAGTGAATTTGATGCCATGGGTTGGACGACGCTCGATGTCGATATTTCTGAACTTGTTTTGCTTGATTGTCGCTGCAATGGCGTTTCACACTCTACATCTGTACTTGCAGTTTGAGATGATTGCACTTGCACTGGCAGTTGAGTTTCAGGTTGATGTCGTTGTCGATCACGTAGTACATGACTTTGTCTACGGGCATATCGTTGACTTGGTCGACGTTCAAATTGAACAGTGCGTCGCGCACGATTCAATTGTGTTGTTTGGAATTCTGTTTTGCCACTATAACGAAAACGTGATCCCATACGAAAAAAATTTTGTCGGCCACTTGCGCCCTTCACTGGAGCACGTAAACGAAAAAACGCATGATGTTCAACAGCGCATTTCCAAAGGTGTTTGCAAGCTTTTTCATTGGCTAACCGAAAGACAAATGTATGCTCCTGTTCACCTCTACCTTCATCATCTTCTTCAACAACAACTAATGTCAGTTTTTTTTTTTTGAAATCCAACCGTCCAATTTTTGGCCAAAAAAATAAACCTATTTTTTGATTACCCTCGAATACAAGAATTCCAGTGGGTGTCAAGCCTAATGAATACTCACAAGCATCTTTGCCGAGTACTGTATGCATATCGACGCCATACATATCCAACCATTTTGCTTTGCTCAAATACGATGATTCAGCTTGTGCTGGACTCAAACCGGAGCAAGATTTGAATTCATCAAAAATTTCTAGTTCCATTTCTTCAGTCTGTCCAGGAACAAAACGGAATTCTGATACAGTTGCGGCAGTATGGATCGTCGTATCGTAATCACCTAATTCCGATTGTAAAGCAAGAGCTGACAATTGGATTGCGACTGCATGTGGACAATGCAATCTTCCTTCAAGTATATCTTGTTTGAGTTGAAGGAAAAATTGATATCTCGTTAATTCCTCTCTCAATGTATTCGGCTCGGACGAATAAAATTTTACTTTCAATCTTAATGTGTATGGGGGACCAATTTTGATTTGCTTTTTAATTGGTTTAGTTGGATCCAACCAGTGTTGTACGTTATTACTATCTGTATATTGTAAACCAAAATAATCTTTTTCTATCAAATCTAAACTATAAAATACTTGTTCATATAGATCACTGGCGAGAGCTTTTTTCTGAAAATATTAAAAGTGAGAAGTGATTTGGTGAAATTTTGTAGGTTAAACTTTCTGAAGTTATAATTGGAATATTATAAATTGGACTCACCGATAATTCGATAGGTAAATCAGTACCATCTAACAATATTACTTGACATTGTATGATATTTTTATTACTCAACAAACGTTGATTCTTTATTTGTGGTGATGCGGTTTGTCCATTGACGCCACGTACACGCCGACGTGATAGAAATCTCAACATTATTATTTATTTTGAGTGATAATTCCTCTTTTTTATCCTGTTCACTTTCAGTTTACAATTCTATCAATGTAAATACCGTAAGTGACATCATGATTTTTTGTTTGACGGTCAGTAGGACCGTTCATTATCATAACATCATGCATGATGCACCATTATTGCAACATCAAAGCTTATTCCGTTATATACATTCGTTGTTTCAATTCTCTTATATTTACAAATCAGTCTTTATTCTTCATACGATATTCATTTAAACAGATTTTTCACGTTTCTACAGTTATACAAACCACCAGTCCTCAGGATTGAAATGTTAAAGAGATATCATATTGAAAACAGGTACATATGCACACAACTCGCCCACACGTACACATACACGCACGGTATGCATCAATCTCCATCAATATCCATCAGTATCCATCAGTATGCATCAGTATGCTTCAATTCGCATGGGCCAATGCAGACCACCATCGACTTGTAATTATGGATTTCTCTTTATCTATCTTTCAGATACATATAATTACTTTTATTTATTTTTGTTTAGTTGTTTTGTTGTGAATGAGAATTGACAAAGCGTCACAGCTAAACATGACACCTATCGTTAGCTTATTGAACTCTCCCAGACATTCGCAAACACGAGTCTACTCTCGCCCAACATTTGTTGTCAACGTATAGGTGTGGCAATTTTTTTAGGTTGCATTGGTTACATTGTTAAAGTTCAGCAATGTTCAAAAGGGTGCAAAAAAAAAAATTATGAATACATATTGTATCAAGAATCAAATAATTAACCATTATATAATATAAAACTGACAACTATGAAAAAACATTAGCATCCGCAATGGTAATAATTAAATTGTTGTTATTAATTCAATCATAATAATAAAGAGAAAAAATAAATTTAATAAATGAAGCAAGTAGCTATATTTCCGAACTAGTTTCTCCAAACTGCAAATGTCTCGACCAACAGCAAAATCTTTTACTTTAGTCTTCGGCCAATCCTGTCCCGACTTTTTATGCCACTAAGGATCATTGGTTTAACACAACAAAATACAGGCAAGAGACAATGAGATTGGCTGTTCAACATTAGATAATTCTAGATATGTAGGCACAAGATCGTTTTCGCACACAAAAAAATGAAAAAAAAAGTTTTTTGAAGGTCTACAATTCATATGATATGAGAGGACAGATAGAGGGGGAAGTAGCCTAATGGGAAATGTTGTATCTCTATCTTCCCCTTCCCCCCTCTTTCTCTCCTGGTCTGGTTCTCTCCGTACACAAACATATATACATGTCGATGTATACCCATTCCGTTTCTTGTACTTTCTGTGTGGCTCGGACTCTTTCTTTGTAATCCCCTTTCGGAAACGTCACTAAATATTTTGTTGATTTTGCAACACGTTGATGAGTGTTAATAGGCGAACTACATCGTGGTGGCGGTGGTACAAGCTCTCGCATCAAGTTCCATGGACATTCACTTGACGATTTAGATATTTTTTTTCACATAGTTGGATTTATCTGTGGAGTCATGTAAGTGGAAATGGTTGAATACAAGATAAATGAATTCATTCCGACGGATGACGACGAAGTCAAATCGCATCTTTCAATTTCCTTTCGACTCTACTTCCATCTTCTTTGCTATTCCACTCGCTTTGATTCAAATGCAATGATATAATCATTAAGGCACGATTCCTCGATAAGATTTTCAATGATCCTAAAATAAATAGTAGCTCTACATATTCCTCCACTCTCTGTTTCTATTTTCATGTTTTAGTTCTACCATGGCTCTGAGGGAATTCGTTGAGGGTGATTGTGGTGGGCCAAGTCCATTTTCACTACTTACCTCGCACTTTGTACAAGATCGTGGCTATCGGGAAGACGGGATTGGTCGAGAACGTAGTGCAAACCATCATGTACCGCCTCCATTTGAAAATACAACTGCTGATCAATTGGTTGAAGAATATATCGAGAGCAATGCCAATGTTTATCCACAAACATTCAGAATGAAAGATATTATGCAGGAAATAAATGAAATAGACCCTAATATCCAGCAAAGATGTACAACAAGGATACATGAACCGTTAGATCCAGATTCTGAATGGGCGAGCCAATTTTTGGAAAAGAGAACCGAATTTTATGTAATTATTGTTGGAATGTAATATTCCTAAAATTATATACGTATATATTCGTTTGTCCCATTGTTGATTCGCTCTTTCCCTCAGTAAAACGGATATAAATGATGAAGTAATCCACAGGAACACAACACTGACAGTATATGGGCAGAGAGTCAACAACAGCCGCAAAATATACTTCCATCGGTGCCTGTACTGGACGCAAACGAACTTGGTTTAGGACAAACATGGGCTGAAGATTATATTGAACATTCTCTCGAATCTGGAAATAATGAAATAGATAAACCATTGGAGCAATTGAAGAATACCAATGCTGAAAGTCCTAATATGGCATTTTCAAAATTCTTGAAGTTCATGCACCAAGAGGGTGAGATATCAACTGAAAGTGTGAAAAATCGGGCAGTGACACCATCGAACTCTGGTCCAAAATGGGTGCAAGATTATTCGGAACAGAACAATCCAAATACATCACAACAACAGCAATTTCTGGTGGATCCAATAGCGAAGAACGAGAATGCTGTTAAAGATGAAACTGACAAATCGGCTGCGGCAGCAAGCGTATGGGCGAGTGAGTTCTTGAGCGGTTCTCCAAACAATGTAGGTCAGTTTTATACCCATTAATCAAAGCAACGAATCACGATGAATATCTCCAGCTAGGATCCACATTTTTCATACATGTATGTACATATTCCTATTTCTACAGATGCAGACACATACGAGTCCACTTTTTGGGCACGTCTTCAGGGCGAATGGGATAAATTATCAAATAATCACTTGAGTGATGCTCATCCATGGATATCAGATTATGAAAGTTACTATGATCCATATAAAGATTACAAATTCAATAATAATAATCCAATGAAAGATGTGACAGATGCATTAGAGGAGGGTAAACGTAGACTAAATGCTGGCGATTTGCCAAGCGCAGTTTTGTGTTTTGAAGTGGCTGTACAACAGGATGAAGAAAATCCTGAAGCATGGTTATTACTGGGTAAAACTCAGGCTGAAAATGAACAAGATCCATTGGCAATTGCCGCTCTGAAAAAATGCTTGTCATTGGAAACATCGAATGCAACAGCGTTAATGACACTGGCAGTGTCATATACCAATGAATCATTTCAAAATCAAGCATGTTTAACTTTGAAAGAATGGCTGCTGAAGAATAAAACATACAATCACTTATTGATGACAAAATCAGGTGGTGAAATGCCCGGAACCCATAAATCCAGTGTTTCCACCATCTTATTCGATGATGTACATAATGAAGTCAAGGAATTATTTATGCAAGCTGCACGAATGAACCCAGAAAATGAAATAGATGCTGATGTACAGAGCGGACTTGGTGTATTGTTCAATTTATCGAGTGAGTTCGACAAAGCGGCAGACTGTTTCCGATCTGCCCTTCAAGTTAGGCCCGATGATTGTAGATTGTGGAATCGTTTGGGTGCGTCATTGGCGAATGGTCAACGATCGGAAGAGGCCGTGGAAGCTTACTCACGTGCATTAGAACTGTCACCTGGTTTCATTCGTGCACGTTACAACCTTGGTATTTGCTGTATTAATCTTGGTGCATATAAAGCGGCAGGCGAACATTTATTAACAGCATTGAATCAACAAGCAGCTGGACGCGATCCACAAGAACAGAATACACCTCGAGCAATGTCTGAAACGATTTGGTCTACATTCAGATTAGTGTTGTCGTTAATGCATAAGTTTCATCTCAATGAAGCCGTAGAAAATAGGTAGGGTAATTCTTTTAGTTACTTTCAATGTAGTATCTAGATTATCTCCGATCTATGCATAAACTTCCTAGACGTGTAACTTTTTTATCATGTATTTTCAGGGATCTTGCAAAGTTGAATGCCGAATTCGAGATCGCATGAAAGTTAGATGTTAATGAACCGAGGAAGAAATGAATAGTTGAATTAAGTCGTCATGAATGTTGAATCAGGTCATTGCATACATATATATATATATATATATATCGTTTCCGACACGGCTAATGTAAAGAGAAAATGGGAGAAAAAATATACATAAGGATGAATTCCGAAGAAAGTGTATGAACGTGGTATGTATAATTCCATTATTACGTCTGTAGAAATCAATAAATGAATTTATTTGAATATCTAAACCAATCTGGACGTTAGGGCCTCGTCCAACATGTGGATATGAATTTTCCGATGTGAAAACGACACCGGAATCAAAGAATTTCACCGTGGTACACTAGCAATTATATTCTCAACTGGTCCTGGTTCCGAAGGTCGATGAGATTTGCGATTGCGTTAATGTATCGTGTATTTTTTAATTTCCAATCATGCCTGGAGTTCTGCGCGTGAAGTGGAACACAGTGAAAAATATTTCAGCCTAATATGGTATGCCTCGCCCTAATTTTTTGTAGTATTTTATTTTCTTATAGACCACGATTCGGTCTCATATTTATGGAAAACGCACACAAATTTTTCCTTGAGATAACATGGCGTGTACTCCGACCAGGCCCAAACTGCACATATGCTCATCAGTTGAAAGTTCTAATATTGCAGCCGCATTAATCATCGTACCCCGAAACTAATCTATTATGAAAATGACTTTTTTGCAGAACGACGATAGTGGACTAACATACAATATATAAGCTGCAACGATTATTACAATAGCGAACGGAATACCCACTTTGGTAAATTTATATGGTGCCTAACTAGAGCGATTGCTCGCCTTCGACGCAACTACAGATCGATAATTGGGTTATGCAGCTTCGTAAAGCATTCTTTTATTCATCATTTTCATTCAATTTCTCCCCGTTTTCATCAATGCGATGCAAAATCGTTTGTTGAGGAGAAACGGCACTATTTATTTTCGCCCCTACATTAATATATTTCCAATCAACTTGTTCTGTGTTCCACTCAATGTAATTTCACGAACATTTATGGTATTGATAAACTGGGTTGTAATTTCTTCGGTTAAAAAGTTCGAAAACTGGACTCTTTGGATTTTGATTACTTTATTTCGAGCAATCCTACAAATGTCCATGAAATTACATTGTGTAGAGCACACAGAACAATTTGTTCATGTAGATTAGAAAAAACAGTGCCGTTTCCTTTCAAAGATTGGTCGTATTTTATCGTTGCCATTCATTGTCAAATGTGGAAAAAACTCGCTTACATCATCCACGGTCAATCCCACTGAGAACTTTTTGGTCCATCGTAGTTACACCTCATGACGTTCAACTGCAAAATTGTTTCCTTAAAGTTGCCCTGCGTGATTAATTAACATGATCCATTTGTATAATAAACATTGTTTCATATTTGAGATAACAAATGTATGTTTGTGACATATAGAAAATAGCGCCATAGTTAATACTGCTCTATCCATGTATTACGTCAAATAATTTCTGGTACATTTCATAAGTAGTTAGTTATTCACTCTTTTCAATTACACGGTTCTATGCAAGAAGTCAGAAAGTCAGCTGCTAACTTAAACCCGAAGTATGCGACTTAAAGTGTTATGAAACAAATTCGTATAATATCCAATTCGAAAGAAATTTATACGAATGTGCCAGGAGCTTAGATAAAACTCATGTGCGTTTAATAGGGATGAGTTACGTTTCTACGGAGACGAAAATTTCCCGGAAACTATGTTTCCTACTGCAAAATTAAAGTCAATCCTCGAACGTCTTTGAGTCATTCTCAGGAAAGAACCATAATGAAATGTTAGGCGTTTTAAAATTAACAACTTCAGTCCCAATGTTGATAATCCTAGTGTCTTGGGGTTCTCTCCGAATAATACACTGAAATACACGGAACGGCGTTGCAGTATCATTGGAATTACTGTGTAACGTCACATTACCTAGTGTTCGCAGCGGGTTGCTATTAGACTACGGAAGCCTGGTTGGCTCACCCTCAACTTGTGAGAAAGTGGCGCTGCTCAAGTTCATTTTTAACATGAGTATCCCACATTTTCACATAAGTTTATCGACGACTGATAAAATTTTAACAAATTCACAAGTTGAGAAATTAAAAAGTTCTCGGGTTCACGAGTTCACAAGTTCTCGAGAGAACTTGTG